>JAATLQ010037206.1:5839-49320 GCA_013421005.1 Heliconius erato x Heliconius himera | reverse complement strand
ATAATTGGCAATAAACAATTCACCAAATATACATAGTTTTACTTTAAAATCACAAATTAATGCAATAGGCAAATACTAGTAACCTGAATAGAAAAGAGTAATGGGTTAATATTAATAATATTCCTATAATTAAACACTGATCACTTCCCTTATTTTTGGGCAATGCGGCTCGCTGGACCATGTAGTGGAATTCTCCCTCTATCAGGTTTACTTCTTAAAGTAATAATTAAAACAGCAAATTTTATCTGGTGGACACGTGTAATTCTCGAGTAGAACCAAAAAGTAATACAATGCTATAGTAGGGTAATTGTAAGATAAAAATACATTATTTCTCACCTATGAGCATACGTGTAATTAAAAAAGGATTGCTATAAAATTATAACAGGCGTTTGGCCTAAACACGGTGTATGCATAATAGCTATTGGCTTACAATAAGGTTTACCTTTTTTTGCATTTTTATTCAAAATATTTTAGGGAAAAATTACTTAAAGGTTAAAATTCGCAAAAAGTTTTTTTGGTTGGTTTAAAATTTTGAGTGGTTTTTCATAGAACTAGATATAGAAGATTTTCTTTTTGTATTTGCACTCTTTATGGGGTATGCTAGTGCGTAGTAGTATCGGAATCGAACTTAGAACGATCGCTTTTACAATCAAATACAGCCACACGCACAACTACAACGGCACAACAAACAAACAAAAATAATTATTTAACATTTTAAGTATTCTCTTCATATTTTAGTGGTACATGTTGGTGTAAAAGTAGAATTCTGTTGAAAACAAGGAAGAATTTATTAAACCGCAGCTTAAGTCCCAAATGGTTACCACGTAGTTTCGAAATTTAAACATTTTATTCAAGAAAATAGTATAAACTGGTTATTCTTACCATATTTCTTGAAGCACTAAAAGTCATAGGATGTTTTATTAAGTAGAACTAACGTTTTACGTTCAAAATTTTTATATATAACTCGGATTTACTTATAAATATTGCTAGCACACGCCTCAGATATCTGTAATGTAATAAATATATATTTTGATATTTTAATATTATGACAATTTTTATGTATCCTATCTCTAAATTACAAAACCTGCGTGTAGAATGTATTCAATATATATTCAGCATCACTATGTATTGCTCACACAGCAGTGTATGCAGAGGGAACCTGGTGTTAAGATACTCTATTCCCCACTTTACGCCGAATTTTGAGAGCATTTGGCTCGACACCAGAGCGAAGAAAAAAAACACAAATTTAAATGAATATTTCATTTCATGAGTGGGCATCGAACCCACAATCAGTCGATTGGCCTCATTTTACAAATAGAACAACTAGCATAGGTAGTTTGAATATACTAATTTTCTACTTAATAGATAAGTACTATACTAAATTACATCTCATAAAAACCATAAATGTGAAATGACTCAATTTGAATATAGTACAATGAGTCGTTATCTTCACCCACAAATAAGTGAGAATGGGGGCCAAGTTCTGTGTTCACTCAAAATGAAATTAAAGCTCAAGATCTCTCCGCTCTCTTAATATATTGGTGATGCATGTTGAATTACTAAAATTACTTAAAAAAACATAAAAAAATGCAGTTAAGTTTTTTAATTTATGTTGAAAATAAATTTAAATATATGATATTCAAGTACTAATACTTGAGGCCGTCATGGTGCAGGCACACAACGTACACGTGTAACTGTAACGCGATGGCTATGGGTTCGATCCCTACTTCAAAAATGAATTATTATTTATTAATATTTCTCGAAGGTGGATAACGGAGTGTCTCAACACTACATTCTCTCTCTCAAATCCACTATAAGCGGGATACAGCGTGAAGCCAAAAAAAAATCAAGTAATACGCTTTCTTCTCTTACCCTATACCATACAGCAGTCTACAAACACATAATATCTGTTAAACATAACGATCACGTAATGCAGCTTAAAACGGGACGTGGCTCCGCGCTAGCACTTACTGAATTGTCCCTGCAAGCTGAGCTCGAACTCTGTGATATTAGAGAAAATTAATTATTTCATATTATTAACTGTTCTATCCTTTTAAGTATTTGACATTTATTCTTAGTAAACATTTCTTTTTTTTTGTCGCATTGGTATCTCTACCGACCATCATTTTACGTGAAAAGTCGCGACGTCAATTTTTATGATATTAAATGTCTAAATAATTTTAAATACTGTATATTATATTAGATTTTGAGGCCAGTCGTGGCGCAGGGACACAAAGTGTGACTGTAAATCGACTGATTGTGGGTTCGATCCCCACTCGAGGAGATGAAATATTTACTTAAATTTATATTTCCATTTCTTCGCTCTGGTGTCGATGCTAAGCGCGGCGTTGAGTTCTGCCACTCAACACGCAATGCCTCCAGAAGTCGGCAGAAAGTGGGGAACGGAGTGTCTTAACACTAGGTTCCCTCTGCCTACCCTGCTGTATGCGGGATACATCATGTAGCTGAAAGAAATATTATATTAAATCAGCTTCGCGGTGTATTTAGTGTTCAAACACTCCGTTATCCGTTTTCTGCCGAATTCTGGAGGTATTGTTGAATGGGGAAAGTCAACTTTGCGCTTTTTCTCGACACCAAGGCGAAAAAATAAAATATAAATTTAAATAAATATTTCATTTCCTAGAATGGGGATCGAAATCACAACCAGTCGCGTTTACAGTCATACACTTGTTTGTGCTCCTGCGCCACGACTGGCTTCAAACCCTAATAAATAATATTTAATAAATAAATGTATAAAAAACTCTTTATTATATATGATCTTATGGCGAAACAAACGAAGCACTTTACATACTGCACAGAAACAAACTGCATTAGTCTTTTGTCTAACCTTGCCAGAAAAGCTTCTATCTATTTATAGATATTTATTCTCATAAAATTTCAGCTCACAATGCTATGTCCCTTGTTGATAAGTATTATTTTTTCCACAATACTTATGGGCGTAACTTAACGCCGCGCTTTACTTTCCCGTTTTTTAAACCTGCACCTATTTCTTATTTCTATGCAAGAATTATACAGAGCTGCGCTTTTATCAAAGATTTTTTTTTCACTGTACCACCACAAAGACCTAATATTAATAAAGCAAAAAATGAAATACGAGGATCATAAAAAAGAGAATGATAAAAAGAAAAAAATCCTAATATTTAAATGATAATTAAGTAAAACACCTACTTTTGTTCAGCATAAACCGTTTTCATAATAAATGCTTTTTTAAATAACAAAAACATTAGGGCGGCGAATGGGGAAGGTATTTAGGGGAAAAATTATAATTAAAAACTGTTCAAGCAGAATATTAGAACTGTTTTAACGTAACTTTATTTATTCTTTTATGGTTTTGCATTTTATATTTAATTATGTAACATTTTTATGTGCTTAATTCTATTTTTTGCCTATATTTGGGTGCCTGATTCTATTTTTTTTATGTTGAATGTTGGAACTCAACGTCCTCTATTTTATCTTTTATTTTATCTATTTGTCTCTGCGTTTTTACGCTAACTGAAGATATAATAATAAGATAGAAACTGCTTAACCGATTTAAATATAGTTTGCACTATTATATTTTGGCAAATTTTGTTTAACATTTAGTATTTATTTTATTTCAATGGGTTCATAAATAAAACGGCTATATCTGTATAAAGTATTTTTAAATTGCTATAGGTTACTACGTTATTGAATTGGCTAAAAACTTTTGGTGTTCAATGTATAGATATTGTTTTTAGAATGATAATGTTAAAGCACAAGATCTCAGGGCCACTAGACCTACGCCATTTCAGCTAAGCTGAAATTTTGAGAACTATTAGTCTAATATGTTGTTAAGACACGTGCGTGCTCACTAACTTGAAAGTGGGGGCCTTTCTGAAGTAGGTCCAAAGACAGGTACATCTCTGTTTGGGAGGATGTTTCAGCCATCGTATAAATATCCAGACAAATCAGTCTCGGTATTTATACGATACAGAGGTGAAATAGTCCGTAGATAACACATATATAAAATTAAAGCTTGCTTATATAACGTACTTTGCCATAACTTTAAACAACCTTTAGGATGTCTGGTAGGAGTAAAGGTCCACGTAAAGGGTCTAGTAATAATAAATATACATTTTTTTTTATTATTCTAAATAACATTTAAATACGTTGCCGCTACCTCTGAATAGGCTTTACTTTCAAGTTAGCAAGTACGCATACCGTCTTAACTACATATTAGACTTTTCATCCTCAAAATTTCAGCTTTTCTAAAATGACGTAGGTCTGGGGGCCCTGGGATCTCAGTATATTATTAAAACACGTAAGTAATCCAGTTTAATAAGTATATAATTGCGTTATTCAAGCAGGCGAAGACGTGAGCGGATCGCTAGTATATTATATAACAACCCATTTTTACCCTTATAAAAGGGTTGAAATTGTAAGTAATCCAGTTTAATAAGTATATAATTGCGTTATTCAAGCAGGCGAAGACGTGAGCGGATCGCTAGTATATTATATAACAACCCATTTTTACCCTTATAAAAGGGTTGAAATTGTCAGGAAGAATTGAAGCGAAACATGTCATGCTCTATTTCTTACAAAGGTTACTTACAGGTCGACGTTTGCGGGCTTTAAATAACTTTAAGGGTTAAGATTAAGTCCTTTAAGGCTATAGAATAACATAATAATAATAATAATTATTAATTAATATAAAATAGTTTATTATTTTGCTGTCAATTATTATTTAACCGATTTCAAAAGAGAATCCTCCTCTGATTCTAAGCAAAACGTTTTTTTTTAATAGTAAATTGATATATACGTCAATAATTCTTATTTTTTCTCTTAGTGTCTCGCCGTATTCCGCATATAGTAAGATAGGCAGAGGAAACGCTCCGTTACCCTTTTGCGAATGTTAGATGGTGGAAGTTAGAGCTGCACTTTATCATCCCTAGGTAGGTATTGAACTTATAACCACCGCGTTTAAAGTCAGATACTATGCCACGGCGATCTCATTTTGTTTATTATTTTTTAATTATCTTTACTTTGAAGTGGGATATAATTAAAAAATGTTTTTATTATTTTTATTTCTTAGTTTATAGTTATCTATATTTTTTTTAACTCTAAATCTCTATAATTTTCTTGTCAGGCTCTCGTAGCACAGTAAAATAGCAAAACATAATGCTTAAGGGTTTATTTCCCACTCAAAAGAATAAATTTATTTTAATTATTTTCATTTCACAGCTCAAATAGGACAAAATACAGCGTTAAATTTCGCCTCTTAACACGCTATGCCTGGAACTTGGAAGTTAAGTGCAAATAGTGATATTTTAACATAAAATTTTTATTTACTCCTGTGCGAGTAAAAGCGTACAACTGAAAAAAAAATAGTAAATAAATATATATTCATCTTTAAAATCGAACCCAGAACAATCTTTTCATTCAACAATTTATAAAAGGATTTAACAATATAAATAGATTTATTATTCTAAAGATGTACTAAGCTTTGCAAATCCCCAACTAAACTGTTCTAGCGTATCGAATTTTACCATTTCGGCCTATGCGTAATGAGTGCGTGACCACAAACCGTTTAGGGTTGCTTGTTTATACATACACCTGTCCAATCACTGGTAAATCTGAGCCCCTTTGTAAAGAGAATTAATGAATATGTATGTATAAAATTAGGTATATATCTTTTTTAGCTTCACGCTGTATATAGTAAGGTAGGCAAAGGGAACCTGGGAACGTTTAAGATACTTCCGTTCTGCATTTTTCGCTAGATTATGAAGGATTGCGTGTTGAGTGGCGGTACTCAATATTGTCCTTTGGCCTCGACACCAGAGCACCAAAATATTAAATATGTGATTTCCACGAAACCGAAATCGAACCCATAACCTATCGTGTTTACAGTCACATATTTGTGCCTGCGCCACGATTGGTCTCACCATTACATAATTATGTTATTACATTATTGTTTGTTACGTGACAACGCGCCGTAGCGTTTAGTTTCGCCACTTAGCACATATTGTTTCAAACGGAAGAAGAGAACGGAGTGTCTTGACACCAGACTCTCTCCCTGCCTACTTTGCTATATGTAAAATACAGCGTGAAGCTGAACAAAAAATTTAAATAAACCAACAGATTACACTGGTATCATCAGTGCCAAGAGCTTAATTTCTTTGCAAGAAAGATATAGCTCCCAAGCAGGTAATTTTGAGATAGGCCCTAGGCGATTCAGGTATAGTATAAACCTTAACGCCTTAGAGCGCGTCTACCGTGAAATCATGCTGGCACAGCAAATTAGATAATTTAGAAACTACTGCTACATACCTTGAGACGCTTATAAGATATAGATAGATAGATAGATAAAGCTTCCTATGTAAGTCTACATTAAAGGCCGATATCGGTTTTTAATCTTTTAGGAAATATTTGTCGTGGCGCATGGTTGCAAGGGTGTGACTGTAACGCAGTGGTAGTAGGTTTGATTTCCACTCGGAGAAATGGATTATTATTTATTAATATTTTCACTTCTTCGCTTTGATACCAGGCCAAAAGCACGTGAAATAGAATTAAATCCCAGCAAGATCCATGCATAAACGTATCTTTTGATTGTGTTGACTTAGAAGCTTGATCTTTTCTGTGGTCTAAGGGACCGCAGACCTAAATATTTTATTTGAATTTTGAATCGGCACATCCATGAGTTTTTGAGATAAATGCTCTTAGCAGACGGATAGACGAACAAAGTGATCCTATAATGGTTCCAGATTTTCTTTTTGAAGTGCGGAATCCTAAAATAGAAATATTATATATTATTTTTAATCACTTATGTTTTTTGGTATAGAGGTAACCAGGACGAGCCTTACCCTACAACACTTAGTTTTAATATAAACTGAGTTATAATATAAGTATTTAGAACGAAGTTTAAACAAGAAAATATGAAAATAAAGCCATTACGGCCGTAGGTGTTTTATTCATTTTTAACGAAAAACGTTCACAGTTTAAAGTATTATGAAAGGCCAGTTTAGCGTTTTTTGCAATATACATTGTATTTTTTCAGCGACTATCACATAAAATATTTAAACTGCTTTATATACAGCCGTAGCTAAAAGTGTGGAGCGTCCATATTTTTTAAATTTTGTGTAATAATAATCTCCAAAAATTTAAAAACTTAAATTAAGTAAATTTAAATTTGGAATTGACTAAACTTTTTTTAGAATTTTAATTATGCTATTACTATTACCGTACCTACATATTCCACACTTCGCATCAGATTCGAAATTAATTATAAAATTATTTGAACCATCGAATCTCTAGTTTTCGCCCATTGTCCCAATAATGGGACTTACATTATAGAAGATATTAAAATTAAATTGGCTCTTGTATCTCACTATGAGCAAGTTATCACCATTTAAGTTGTTAATTATTGAGGCCAGTCATGGCGCACAGGCAAATGTGACTGTAAAATCAACTGGTTGTGGGTTCGACCCGAACTCGAGGAAATCAAATATTTATTTATATTTATATTTTCATGTCTTCGCTCTGGTGTCGAGGCAAAGCGCGGCGTTAAGTTCCGTCACTCAACATGCAATGCTTCCAGAACTCGGTGGAATGTGGGAAACAGAGTGTCTTAATACTAAGTTCACTCTGCCTACCCTGCTGTGTGCGGGATGCAGCGTGAAGCTGATTTTTTAAAGTTGTTAATTACTATTGCATATTCGCGCTGCATCCAAGACATAGCAGTGTAGGCAGGGGGAACCTGGGAGGGAACTTAGTGTGACGACGCCCATTAAGACAATTCCGCATTCTTTACCAGAGCACGAAAAATAAAAATATTTAATATTTAATTACCTCGAGTGGAAATTGAAGGCACAACCTGTCGTTCTTTTGTCCCCCTACACCACGTCTGACTTTAAAAATTTACAACTATTAATTAAGTATTAATAAATCGTGTATTTAGATCCTCCACTGCCACCGTACTAATTATTAAGTTGTAAATATATATTTCATAAAAATCTAAAATTAAATCAGCTTCACGCTGTATCCCGCACACAGCAGGGTAGGCAGAGGGAACCTAGTGTTAAGACACTCCGTTCTTCACTTTCCGCCAAGTTCTTGAGGCATTGCGTGTTGAGTAGCGAAACTCAACGCCTCGCTTTGCCTCGACACCAGAGCGAAGAAATGAAAATGTAAATGTAAATAAATATTTCTTTTTCTCAAGTGGGGATCGAACCCACAACCAGTCGATTTTACAGTCACACTCTTTGCCCCTGCGCCACGACTGGCCTCAATATATTTCTTGAAAATTAAATATTTAAAGTACGAGGGTACTTTGCAACTATAGTTAATAGCTCAAATGTTAGTCCCCAGGTATCATTAACACTAAACGTAGGCGTTTCGAAACAACTGCACTCAATTATTTGCCGGAACACATTCGCGGTAAATGTATTATTAGTGATGGCACCGATTTATATCGATATAAAATTAATGCATGTGTGTGGTTTTTTTTTCTTAACTCAACTAAATTGACTATTTAGATGCCTTACAATATATAAAATATAATTTTCGAATTGGGTATTTATGTCGGTTAGACCGAGGCGAATACGAATATTTAAAAAATAATCATGAACCTTAAATATGAAATAATCCTTCGCCCCCCGATAATATGATCCAAATAATTAAAGATTTTTTTAAAATAAATATTTTGCGCTTTTACCTACCATGTTATTCTTCAAAACTAAAATATATACTAAGACACGCCCTTTTCTACAATATAAGATGTATAGCTCAAAATTTTAACATAAATCCTTTGAGTTATGTAATAAAATTGTAAGTGCTTACTTTAGATGAGCACCAAAAATGTAACACACCCAACAATCTGAATCGCTGTCGAACCGCACTGACACTGATGTAAACAACGAATCAAAAATCTACCGTTGATGAGTAATAAGGGTTGGAGAGGGGGAAGTAAGAGTTACTTGTCTCACGTTATTTAAAATATCAACAATTTTCTTGAGGCCAGTCGTGGCGCAGTGGCACACAGTGCGACTTTAAAACCTGAAATATTTACTTAAATTTGTATTTCCATTTCTTCGCTCTGATGTCGAGGCAAAGCGCGGGGTTTAGTTCAGCCGCTTAACACGCAATGTCTCAAAATTGAGCAGTATATAGCAAACGAAGTGTCTTAACACCGAGTTTCCTCTGTCTCTCTCCAAAAAAAAGAAAGCAATAAATATATAAAATAATTTAATAAACATCGACAAAGTGTCACAGCTCTAAGAGAAACACAATTTATAGCGTGTCTTCCTTAACGTAGTGCATTAAGTGAATGTATTGGAACTACTAATGTGCTTTATATTACAGTAATAACTGCATGCAAGTTATGTACTTAAGTTAGTATTAATATTGTGGTAGAATAGGTAAATAAGAGAGACTTATCTATGTATTATTATAGGTTTTTTTTTTTGTGGGGCTGTCGTGAAAAAATCAACAGCTTCTGACTTCTCACTCAAGGGAAAGCGCGGCGTTAAGTTCCGCCACTCAAAACGAACGTGTCTCAAAATTTTGACAGATAGTCGAGAGCGGAGTGTTCTAGCACTATCCTTTGGCTTCGGCTTCGCTCTTTACTTTCTGCAAATTTAGAGAGTGGAACAACACACAATGCCCCCAGAACTCAGCGGAGAGTGGGCAACGGAGTGTCTTAACACTAGGCTCCCTCTACCTACCACTCTACCTATCTCTGTTGTGTGCGGGATACGGAGGTGAAGCTGACTTTTATTTAATTTAATAATAAGGCGAGCAATGTGATTTGTCTATTTCAAATAACAATAAAAATATTTCATTGAATTCTGTTCCTGCTAAATTAAGTGAAAAAACTTTAACAAATATTTTCAAGGAGGTGAGACAGTCGTGGTGCAGTGGCAGCGTATTACTTACTGTAAATGCGCCGGGTTCAAATTCCAGTCGGGAGAATGAATTAGTTTCATTTCCTCGCTTACCAAGACAAAGCGCGCCGTTGAGTTCCGCAAATTAATTCGCAATGTATCGTTTTTCTCTTCTTTATCTTTGTCTATCCTGCTTTTTGTGGATTACAACGTGATACAGAATAGAAAAATATTAAAAAAATATTTTTTATTTCTTATATTTTTGTTTCACTATCAGAAGCGCAAAAATAAAAATAATGTTCGAGTATCAATAACTACGTAGAAGGGATCGTTTATTGACAAAGAAACGTAAGTAATGAGTCTATATTATATTTTTCCTGATACTTTTTCCTTGACACAAGTTAGCAAAAACGCAAAAGGAAAATATAAGACTTATATAAATGTAGGTACACGCTGTGTATAAAATGTTAAATTTTTATAAAAATAATATATAATTTAAATGCAAGGGTCGTGGGTTATATTTCCATTCAGGAGATTTTTTTTTTTTCATTTACCGGCTCTTGTAAAAAGTTAGAAGTGAAATGTAAAAATTTCCTTATATGAAAATTATTTAATTTTGACTTTGAGTTTGAACCCACGACCATTGGAATACGATACTCAACCCTATACGGTTATACGTCACCCAACTAAATAGTTACTATAGTTAACCAAAAAAATAATTTATACTTTTTTTATAACAGAAAAAATACAAAGTCTATCCAACTCTGTTCTAAATCGTCTCTTCTGTTATAAATCGTCCAGTTTGAAAGCAATAAATTAAGGTAATATTTTTCTTACTATGAATATTTTATTGCGATTGAGGACATAAATCTGGAACTGCGTATAATACCACAAATGGAAGTGGAAACGTTGAAATACGATATAAATTATCGTTTAATGTATAGAAAAATAACGTATTACAGAAAATCTTTTACTTTTTAGCATTTATTGCATTAATACTTTTTTAAATAATTAATTAATACCTTACTAACTACTCATTTATTAAAAAAAATATCACTACGATCATACAATATTGAAAGTCTAAGTAAAAAGTGACGTTTCTTAATTACGATTTATAATTCTTTGTAGACACATAAAACACACCAGATATGTTTCCCGGATTGAAATATCCAGCTGTGGTAACTTCATTTTCAAAGCATTTACCTTTAGAAAAATCTTTAAACGAATCACATTTCCACGCTAGATACCCTGGATTTTGTACTGTATCCGCCCAATATTTCATACAAGATTTGTGACTGCACTTCACCGCGGAATATCCGAGACTAGTGAAGAAGTTAGTATCACAGTGAGGTTGAGTTTTTCCATCATTGAAAAAGAAATCTTCGTCCGCCAAAACACTTGTTGTGCCCAAATTTCCTGCATTGCAATGATATACTTCTACAAAATCCGCTACACCTGATCTTAGTTGTTCTTGGATGAAACTATTGGAAAAACATGGTCCTGCTGGATCGATTCCAGTTATTCGCCAGATTTTTTCTCCGGTTGTATTTGTGTAAGTCGTTCCAGCATATCCTAGGATTTGTCCTCCCAAGCTATGTCCAATACAGTGTATTTTACTCGACAAAAATCCATAAGTCCTAAATCTTGCTAGAAGCTCCCCTATAGCCTTGCCCAAATAATAAGCATAAAACACAGAACGTTCGTAACTTCTCCGTTCTCCTCCCTCAACTGATGTGTAGGCTGAATGATCCAATATCATCAGATATATATTTGGTACGTCTTTGAAGGCGGCACGAATAGTTTCTGAAGCATTTTTAACGATATGTGATTTGTAGCCAGGAACAAATACTATGAGACGTCTGGAAACATCTAAATTGTAGACCTTTGTGAATGCTTGAAGAGCGCCATCGATGGTGTAACTCAAATTGTAATTATTTTGAAAATCATAGAAGTAAACTTGTATGTCACTCACATCTACGTCCTCAGTCTTGTTATGGTCACCTGAAAATAAAAAAAGATCATTTTAGATCTATTTTTAAGAGCGGAGATTCAAGAAACCCATTATTCTGCTATCCGCAGTATTCGCTCTCTATATGCATGTATTTAGATGACGACGCAGAGGCCCGTCGTGGCGCAGGGGTACAAAATGTGACTGTAAAGTCGACTGGTTGTGGGTTCGATCCCCGCTCATTTAGGAAAAGAAATATTTATTTACATTTATATTTTCATTTCTTCGCTCTGTCGAGGCAAAGCGCGGCGTTGTGTTACGCCACTCAACACGCAATGCCTCCAGAACTTACCGGAAAGTGGGGAACGGTGTGTCTTAACACTAGGTTCTCTCTGCCTACCCTGCTGTGTGCGGGATACAGAGTGAAGCTGATTTATTTTTTTTTAGATGACGACTAAAATTACATAAAAAATCTAAAATAAGTTACCCAATGTTAACCATCTTGTGCAGTTTTAAAGTTATCAAGTCGTAAATCAAGTTTAATTTATAAAGATCAAAAATCAAAATAAAATCATAAATCAAATTTAATTGTTAAATATTTAACGATCTGTAAATTAATATTGTAAACGAAGACAATACAACGTCTATATAATTTATCGCCAACGCATTTCATATTTGATTGCGGCACAATAATTAATATTCCGATAACTTATTACTGTACATTTATTATAATTAAAATAAATTATTTTATTAATATATGATTTCATTTAAATGAAGGCTTATTATTTATTTATTTTTTAAAGAAAATTGTTAGTTATATATAGTTGAAATAATGGAATACTAAAAATATGATTATAGAGTTAAAAATTAAGAGAACCTCCTTTTAGGAGGTATAAAATTATTTATAACTTTATATGAGATAAAAGTTATATTTCATCAAATTTGCCTTTCCAGAAATAAAAAACAACTATACAGCCTGGAACATAAATTAAAAAAATAATTCGAGAAGAAGAGAAAGAATCGAATCCACAATTACCGAATTTACAATACCGCTGCGCACAAGAGCCTTGTGTTAAGAGCCTCCGTTCCCGTTAAGACACCTAATTCGTAATTCGTTACCAGAGCGAGGAAAATGAAAACATTTAAAAAGATTTATTGGAATTGAACCCACAACTTGTGGCCCTTACAGTCGCGCACTTGTACGTCACGGATAGGAGAAGAAGAGAAAGAATCGAATCCACAATTACCGAATTTACAATACCGCTGCGCACAAGAGCCTTGTGTTAAGAGCCTCCGTTCCCATTAAGACACCTAATTCGTAATTCGTTACCAGAGCGAGGAAAATGAAAACATTTAAAAATGTTCATGGAATTGAACCCACAACTAGTGGCCCTTACAGTCGTGCACTTGTACGTCACAGAGAGCCACAATAATCATACTTTTTATTATTTTATATTATATACCTCTTATTGATCGATTATTTTCCTCAGCAAAGGTCACTGTAAGTCATACACTCTTATGAATAGAAACCATTTAACTGATATATATAACAGTACTAAATGTTGTATGACATCATCGACGTAAAGTAAGAGCATGTAGTTCTTAATACATTACGAATGCGAAGTTTTGCAGATTTAAAACTTATATAAAAAATAATTTTGTTTATAATACGATCTTTCCTAATTCTGATTAGTAGTTAGTGCCCATTATAAGAAGTATGTGATAGCGAAGAGTGGAGAATAAAGTGACTCAATCAGTTTTCTCTGTCGTAATATCAAAATTTAAAAAAAAACAAAGAGAAAATATTCTATACAATATACTAAAAACAAATACAAAATTCCTTTTGGTGTCTAATAGCAATACTAGTAACGACAGATCTACTCAACACCTTGACAAAAGACCTTGCAAAGATTCAACTTCAATTAACCTTACCTTACTCTAAATAAATACGTATTTCTGAATATATAGATATTTAACGCATAAGAAATATGATAAAATACACAAAAGGTATTATACTTAGTAATTTATTACCAATTTCCTTATTCATAGATATCTATTGACATCTAATTTCTGTTAAACACATGTTTTCTTCCTGTGCCAAAAAAGATAAAAAAGAAGAAACTACATCAAAATACTCACAATTAATATATCCAGAATATAAAACAGATTTAGAAGGGCCATAATCAGCCACCCAATTCGCTGTGGAGCCAGCAATTAGAAAGGCACTAATAAAAATGTACAGCTCCATTGATTACCGACCGTCCATGTCAACGGTCAGATGATAACTGACGATTATACAAACAAACATATCGTTGCTTTGGAGGTGAAGAGGGTCAACCCACATATTACAAGTTTTAAAATATTCTATACTAGTATTTTAAAGTTAAATAGTTTGTTTGGTTGAATATGCTAACACAGCAGGGTACGCAGAAGGAACCTAGGAACCTAGTATTAAGGCACTAGGTTCCTATTAAGACACTTCCGTTCCACATTTTTCTCTGATTTATTAAGAATACACATATTCAGAATCGAAACTCAACTTCTATACCAGAGAGAGGAAAAAATATTAAATATTTCTTTCCTCCATGTTGGAATACATTTATAATGTGTCATCTTTCACACAGAATTCTTAGTTATTTGCAGGGCGAATTATTAGACGATTTAGAGGAAAAAGTCTAAGATATTTCCAGATGTGATTTGAAATTTGTTTTTTTGTACATATTATATTTTTAATTCAATTGTTTCACTTCCTTTTTAATTATCTTGAAACTTATAATATGTGGCTTGGCTCTCTTTATGATCGAAGCGAAAATATACTTATTTATGATGTTTCGTTATAAATAAGTATTGCTATCTGTACACGTGATTATTTTAAAGCTAAAGTTGGTTGAACCAATGTTGGCGCCAATACTGATTCACTTATGATATTTTTTAGTTTCACGTGGTATCCCACAAATATGAGACTAGGCAGAGAGAACCCTGTGTTAAGACACACCGTTCTCTACTTTCCCCCGAATTTATCGATTGCGTGTCGAGTGGCGGAACTCAACGCTGGGCTCTTACCTTAGTGCCAGAGCGAAGAAATGAAAATATTAATAAATAATATAATTCATTTCTCCGTGTGGAAATCGAACCTACAACCGTCGCGTTACAGTCACACCCTTGAGACCATGCGCCACGACGGCCTCCAAAAAAAAATATACTTATTTCATTTTTAATTCGTACTATCAGGCAGGATATTCATAATATAAAAATTAAGTATCTACAAACTTCTTAATTAAAGATCCTTAAGACAACTCCTCCTTTATAACTTAAAGCATGAAAACACCAGTTCAAAATTGAATAAGCCCTTTATCCCACGACTTGTTAAAAGAAAGTGAATCACCAATTATCAGTTAGAAAGGATCAGGGAGGTGCGAGGGCGAAAAGTCAATTAAAAACTTTTATCGTGCTTTGACGATTAAACGATAATTACTAGTTAGGCAATCTTATCCTGTATTTTTATTTTCTTTGTAAAATAAAATAAATAAATCAGCTTCACGCTGTATCCCGCACATTGCAGGGTAGGCAGAGGGAACCCAATGTTAAGACACTCCCGTTCCCTACTTTCTGCCGAATTCTGGAGGCATTGCGTGGTGAGTGCGGCGTGGCAGAACTCAACGCCGCGCTTAACCTCGACACCAGAGCGAAGAAATGGAAATATAAATTTAAGTAAATATTTCATCTCCTCGAGTGGGGAACCCACAACCAGTCGATTTTACAGTCACATCTCGTGCCGCTGCGCCACGACTGGCCTCTTTTCTTTGATTTTGATTTTCTTTGTAAAAATCAATAATTAGGGATAGGATAGACAATGGGATTTTCCAAAGAACAGTGGTTTCCCTAGGGATGGGATGGAAAATGGTTTAGATTTTTATAGTTTTGCTTTGCTAAATTTGGGAAATGTTACTAATAGTTTCAATCCTTGTGTTCAGTGCAAAATTATTTTTTTTATATTATTATTTTTCCTTAACAGATCTCATTTTCTTCTCCATTCCTCAATTCATCTATATAGTAGGGTAGAGCCTAGTATTAAGACACTACTCTCACCAACTCAGTACAACTGATAATATTGACCTTATTTTTCATTATAACTACAATTAGTAACAGAGGCAAGCCGTAACGTAGGGGAATAAGTGTGCAACATAAACGCGATGGTTGTGGGTTTGAGTCCCACTCGGAGGAATGGCATATTTAATATTTTCATTTCCTCCGAGTGGGACTCAATGCAAAAAAGTGACGTTAAGTGTGGAACTTACACTCAAAAGTCTTAATGGAGAACGGAATGAACTTAACACGATTTTCCCAAGTTCATTTCGCCTACCCTACCATGTGTGTGATAAAAAATGAAACTACACAAATACATTTGACAAAGTTAAGATAAAAACCGACTATATAAAACGTTTGTGATTACGGTCTTCGCGGGAATTTTTTTTTATAATTTTATATAAATTATTTTTTTACATTTTCCACTGAATTCTGTTAGGATAAGACCGCGACATAGAATATCTATATAGCAGGTTCAATTCCAAGTAAGGTATCAGATAATAAGGGAAACACGAAAAAAGACTAATGTAACAAAGATAAGCGTATAAAAACAAAGGAACCACCGAATGTCACGCACCTCGCATCAACGCAAGATTAATGCAGACACCACAAAAGGTATCACGATCCACGACTGCGGTGCGTTCGGGAAATTAAGGGGACCAAGAAATATGAGTACATAAGAATAACTCGTAATGTAAAACCATAATTTTTCAGCTGAATTATTCTTATTTCTGCTGTGAACGTAGCTGTGGTTGAGAGTTCGATTCCAGTTTGGGGAAATGGATTAGATTCATTTTCCTTCTCTGTCGAGACCAAGACGAAATATGTTGAGTTCGAGCTGGTAAAGAAGTGTTTGGACACCAGGTTCTCCCTTTCTACTTATTAATATGGGGATAGAGTATGAAACTGGAAATATGTTAGGCGTATATATATTCTTTACTTGGATTTTTCTGAAAAAAAATAAATAAGAATACTGTAAAAATGTTAGAAATGGATTGCATTGTTATATTACATTTTGAAAAAAAAATAGAGTATAAGAGGTCGGTTCAGGTTCAGGTTAACAGTTGTCGGTTCGATTCCCATTGGAGAATGAATATTTTTTTCCTCGATCTGATAACATAACATAGCGCGGCGTTGACTTCCTCTCAAAAATTTGGAAGAATAGATTGTCTTAAGTAGCACTTGGTACCTATGATAGAAGGATACTGCTATAGGAATGCAGCGTGATAACTTCACGAAGTGCTATAAAAAATTGTACTGCTACGACTGTAGGACGTAACAAACACTGTCGCTACTTTGTTTCAGTTTAAACAAAGCTTTTCTTCTGAGAAATCCGACTTTGTGCAATTGAAAAAATATTAGAATAATATTCCAACAATTCTTGCTGTTATGCGCATTTTCTTTATTTCCTTGAAATCAGTTTCTATACAAGAATAGAACCAGTCAAGTACGAGTCGAATTCCCCCACCGCAAAATTAAGTCAGTCAATTTTTATAAATTATAAAATTTAACAGAATTAAATTTGCGGACGTGTCTTTTAATTTTCTATGAAATAAGCTACGTAAATTGATAGGCAAATAATACGTTACCCCGAGAAGGATGCGAGCCCATAACCATCACTCATTACGCATTATAAATTTAAAAACATCAAAAAATAAAAATACTACAAAAAGTTAAATTTAATACATCCCATATGACGCGCACGAACATTCGTTACCGAACAAAGCAAGTACTTCCCTTCCAAGTGATTTACGTTGTAGCTCGCTAAGGCACAAATTGTAAGGAAAGTTGAAATGGCGACCACTTTGTGTATCTGTCCTTGTCGCTGTTACTTTGTCAAATGAATAGATTTTATATTTTAGATGTGAAGGTTTTCCGGGGGTTCCCCTTTTTAGTGAATATAAATGGAGGGTAAATATTTTTTTGTTATATCTACCTGTATATTATAAAAAAAAGAGTTTAAATATGTATCTGTATATTGAATATATTTGTGAGTAAATTAATTGAAACAAAAAAACGGACTTCAAACCTATTCACGGTACGGCGCGGGTTCAAATCTCGTTACGTTAAATTTTTTTATACATTTTTCAATTTCGGAATAAAACCTTGAAAATATAGTATTAAATAATTTTATTTAAATTCTTTTTATTTCTACATCCTCGCAATGAAACAACGCGCAATGACTGGACATCTAGGATTGGTGGTAGTTCAAATACAGGTAGTTCCTTTTTATTAAATTAAATTGATAAAGCCCGGGTAAGAAGAACAGGTAAAACAAATTTATTTTATTTTTCAACGATCCCCACTAGGAGATATTAAATATTTAATACTTCGTTTCGTCTTTCTAGTAGCTAGCCAAAGCGCGGTGTTGAGTTCCGCCATTCAACAAACAAAGTCTCCAGAATCTAGCGGAAAGTGGTCAAAGAGATTATCTTTAATTGAATGGAATTTCTTAACACTAAGTTCCCAGGTTCCCTCTGCCTACCTTGCTATGTGCGGGATTTAGCGTGAACCTACAGAAAACTGCAACAATAAACACGCAACTGCTTTCATGTGGTTTCGTTTCACTAAATGACCATTTAAATACAACTTACAAGTTTTCGAAACGTTTTCATTGAAATTTAGAACCCAAACGAGATATTGCTTGAGTGGAATGCCGGAACTTAACGCAGTGCTTAGTTTTATTGAACCGTGAAGTAGATTAAATATATTATTTCTCATATTTAAAGTCAGACTACTTCGAAACTCTGGAAATACTTCGATTTTTTTTATTAATAGAAGATTGATACAACATTTGATTTGTTAATTTCTAACGATGGACACGTACAGCATCACTGAAATAACGTGTCACGTTTTGGTTACATGCAAATTTATTTTTTACCATGTGAGCCTATATTTTGATTTAAAAAAGAGACAAAACATATTTTGCTTCACGCTATACGCCACAGACAGAGAGAACCTAGTGTCGTAATTACCGCCCAATATACGAGACATTGTGTGTCGAGTGGCGGAAATTAACACCGCGTTTTGTCTTGTTGCAAAGAATCATTTACAATGGCCTTATATCCGCACTATAAATCAGACTCACGCTGTATTCCGCACCACAACCTAATGTTAGGGCACTCCATTCCCCATTTTAGGCTGAATTCCGGAGGTATTGCGTGTTGAGTGGCGGAACTCAACGCAGCGCTTTTGCTTCGACACTAGAGCGAAGAAATTAAAATATAAAATTAAATTAAATTAGCTTCACGCTGTATCCCGCACACAGCAGGGTAGGCAGAGGGAACCTAGTGTTAAGACACTCCGCTCCCTACTTTCTGCCGAATTCTGGAGGCATTGCGTGTTGAGTGGCAGAACTCAACGCCGCACTTAACCTCGATACCAGAGCGAAGAAATGGAAATATAAATTTAAGTAAATATTTCATCTCCTCGAGTGGGGATCGAACCCACAACCAGTCAGGCAGTCACACCTCGTGCCGCTGCGCCACGACCGGCCTCTATATAAATATATTTACTTAAATGAAAATATAAATAAAAATAAATATTTCATATCCTTAAATGGGGATCGAACCCATAACCAGTCGCGTTTTAAGTCACACACTCGTGCCCCTGCGCCACGACTAGCATCAATATCCACACTATAAGTCTCACTATAGGATTATTAGATAAGGAAGTTAAAGCGTTTCACCACCTGTTACAGATAAATAAAGGAAAGCGAGCATATGTACCTACAACACTACAGATCCGGCTTAGGCCTACTTAAACCTTTGATGAAGTAATGTAAAGTTTCAGCGAGGAATGCTTTATGTAATGTTATTTAATATAAAGACGATTAAAAATATTAATATTGTTAGAAACCGGAAGCGGTTAACGTTTTTTTAAAAAAACACTATATGAACACATATCGTCTATATGTTTCTAAATTATTTGGAAAGGGATACTGTGTTATTGCAATAAGTGATATGTATTACCTACTAACAATACTTCACACTAGTTTCCTTCCATACTTCCCACTAGTTTCCTTCCAATTGCCTACAAGCAACTGCTTGGCATAATTCCACAGCTTTTATAGTTATTTTCACCTAGATCTACCCTCTTTTACCTGAGTTCGCTAACAATATTGTATATTTCAAATTTCCAAACAATATTAAAAATTAAATAAATAAATCAGTTTCACGCTGTATCCCACACACAGCAGAATAGGCAGAGGGAACCTAGCGTTAAGGCACTCCGTTCCCCACTTTCTGCCACTCGAGGAGATGAAATATTTACTTAAATTTATATTTCCATTTCTTCGCTCTGGTGTCGAGGTTAAGCGCGGCGTTGAGTTCTGCCACTCAACACGCAATGCCTCCAGAATTCGGCAGAAAGTGGGGAACGGAGTGTCTTAACACTAGGTTCCCTCTGCCTACTCTGCTGTGTGCGGGATACAGCGTGAAGCTAATTTTTTTTTTTTTTGTTATACATACGAAAATATAGGTCATAGCTAGTTATATGTATATATAATAAATCTACTTAATTATGCATAAAGCCATCCCTCAGTACACGTCGTCTCCCATTCCTGTTCATCACAAATGCAACGCTTATCTCTCCAACTCTCACTCCTCACCGACTTATAAATTTAATGTTCTAAAGGATTTACTGAATTATAACTTTGTAACACGAATTTCAGTTCGTGTTCAAACATTGTATAGATAATGCTCTGAATTTAGAAACGTTAATAAATTGTTAGGGTTTGAAGTTGAATGTGGATTTCGTAATGGCGAAGATAAGAGGATTGAGGAGTGTTTAAGTCTTTTTTTTCTTTTGTAATAATTGAAATTAGGTGACTTTTTAAATTGTAATCTGTAAAAGTGATTGTGGGTTCGATTTTCACTAGAAGAAATCAAATATTTTTATTTTTTTCGCTCTGGTAACAAGAAAAAAGAAACGTGCCGTTGGATTTCGTCTTAATGGGAACAGAGTACTTTGACAGTAGGTTTCCAGGTTCCCTTTGCCCATCCTGCTATGAACGGGGTACAGTATGATGTTACAGAAATGTGTTAATTTTAGGTGATGGCTTTGTATGTTTACATTTTAGACCTTTTATGGGGGGGGGGGGGATCTCAATAATGAAATAAAAAAAATTGCAAAAATATCGACTTCAAACTATAAAGTAAAAATTAAAGTAAATTATAGAAAGATTTGTAATGTTGAAGTCGGTGTCAAGCTAATGCTACGACGACCTTACTATAATATCCAGTTACGAAGCCTTTTTGTTTTACTTAGCACCGACTTCAAAATTATAAAATCTTTCTTTAATCAAAGTACTTTTTATTAAGTCAATTAATTAAAAAAAAAAATCAGCCTCACGCTGTATCCCGCACACAGCAGGGTAGGCAGAGGGAACCTAGTGTTAAGACACTCCGTTCCCCACTTTCCGCCAACTTCTGGAAGCTTTACATGTTGAGTGGCGGAAGTCAACGCTGCCTTTTAGCTGGACATCAAAGCGAGGAAATGAAAATATAAATTTAAATAAACAAATTATTTCTTCGAGTGGAGATCGAACCCACAACCAATCGCGTTTACAGTCACAACTGACCACCAGCCCCCGCGCCACGGCTGGCCTCAATATCGTAATTAGAACATAAATATATATATAATATGGTTGACACTGTTATTTTTAAACTGATCGATGAAACAGACTTCATACTGCCTAGCAACGCACCGCCTGGCCTATAATATTACTTAAATAAGCATTAATTTAATAGAAAAATAGAGTGGTCTCTATACTTTATCTACTTATAAATGTTAATATATTTTGAGGCCGGTCGTGGCGCAGAGGCACAAAGTATGACTGTAAAATCGACTGGTTGTGGGTTCGATCCCCACTTGAGGTAGTGACATCGCTCTGGTGTCGAGGCAAAACGCGGCATTGAGTTCCGCCACTCAGCACGCAATGAATCCAGAATTCGGCGGAAAGTGGGGAACAGAGTGTCTTAACACTAGGTTCCCTCTGCCTACCCTACCGAAGCTGATTTGATTTGATTTTAATATATTTTTCATTAAAAAATCGCAGCGGTGAGTTCCGGCATCCAATACGCAATACCTTCAGAATTCGGTGAAAAATGGGAAACAGAGTGTTTTAATACTAGGTTCTCTATACCTACTCTGCTGTGTGCGGGATAAAGCGTGAAGCTGTTTTTTTCGTTCAAGTACTTGTATATATATACTTAGTAAAATTTTACTAAGTAGATTATTTTGTCTAATATTATTATTTTGTCTAATATAAATCGTTTTCTTTTTGCGTGATAACTCAACGTCACGCTTTGCCACGTTACCAGAAAAAGTCAACAAAAACACTAAATACATCATTCGCTCGTGTGGGAATCGAACTCACAATCGTCACTAATTAATTACCCCAAATATAGATCGAAGCCACAACCTTCTAGTCTCATATTAGGAAATAAATCAATTTTAAAATGCTTTCGACATCAAAACAAAATATAATATAATTTAATACCATCCATTTCTGGTATTTGGAACTCCTTAATTCATATTACAAGAAGGTCTGACCACAGAATGATAAATGGATGCTGAGACCCCGTTTCATTATCATTAATTATTTCGAATTACAAACGTACTCGAATATTTACATAAACGATCGTTAAAAGCAGAATGACTAATCATTTAAATCTCTTAAACGAAGTGGTGAAGCAAGGGTTGTGGGTTTGATGCCCACTCAGGGGAATGAAATGTTTAATATTATTGTTTCGTCGGTCTGTAATAAAGTATGGCACGCCGTTGAGTTTCGGTTACTATTAAAATTTCTGATTTTTTTTTCATAATAAATCAGCTTCACGCTTTATCCTGCATACAGCAGGGTTGGCAGAGAGAACCTAGTGTATAGACGCTCCGTTCGCTACTTACCGCCGAATTTTTCGAGGCTTTTCAGTGGTGGAACTAAACGCCGAGCTTTTGTCTTGGTGTCAGGATGAAGAAAAAAATATGTTAAGAAATAATAAATATTCATTCCCTCGAGTGGGAATCGCAACCATAACCATCATGTTACAATCACACTCTTATGCCGCTGCGCCATGACGGCCTCATTTTTTTATTAAGTTTGAAACATTTTGTTAACGATTAAGCACTTAATATTTTATTCAAAAACGATTACATTTTCTAAAGCATTTTAAAAAAAAGGCTATAATCCTTAAAATTAGACTGAAATACTGTTATAAAAAGTAAAAAGGCTGTGTTAAAGGGTATTCGCTTGGCTAGTCTGTGCAGTCGCTCACTTACTCTGTAAATGCTCATTGAGGTAGAACAAAAATGTAACGCAAAAGAAAAGAAATGTTGAAAATTTAAAAGAAATAAAAGTTTAAAAAAACTAAAAAATAAAATAGCTTAGATGAAAAAAAGTTAAGTATATAAAAGAACTAAAGACGTTTATTTTCTAATATTTTGTTAGTGTGCATTTATAGCAAAACGCGACAGTGTGTGGGTTCAATTTCCACTCTGGTAACGAGGCAAAGCGCAATGTTGAGTTCCCCCACTCAACACGCAATGCCTCCAGAGTAGAACAAAAGTGTCTCAACGGGAACAGAGTGTCTTAACACTCGGTTCCCAGGTTCCCTACAACATTTATATTACGTTTCACCACCAAGAAATACTATCTATTTCCACAAGTTTATTACCGCTAGATATATTTTGATCTGCAAAACATAACTTCAAATAAAAGCAACATACGAGAAGGTTATTTTATATTACCCGTGTCGTATTTATATGAAACTCTTTTATTTTTGGTATTATTTTGTAAATTAGAAAATTTATAATATTCTCTTCTAAAATTATATACTTTTATTTTGGCGAATTACTTTTAAATTTCTCATTATAGTTAGTTTTATAAAATAAGCCGATTGTAACTAACAAATAATATGAATATATTCTAAGGCCGTTGTGGCATTGGGTGCTATTCTATCTCTGGGGAATGAAGGGGGTGACTTGGCAAAGCGCGGTCTTGAGTACTGCCACTCAAACGGACTGCCTCCAGAATTCGGCGAAAAGTAGGGAGTAGGGAGTGTATAAGTTTTAATTTTACATATTTTATTTACGGACTATTTCAAGACCCCTTATTTATAAGCACCAAGATCAATCCGATGTCTCAATCATCCTTCCCGACAGAGATGTACTTGTATTTGGCGCTACCTCTGAAAGGTCCTCACTTTCAAGTTAGTAAGTACGCATACAGTTTTAACTACATATTAGATTTATCCTCAAAATTTCAGCTTTGCTAAAATTACCTATAGATCTTTATTTTCTTTTTAGTTTGATGCAGTCGGGGTTTTTGTTTTACAAATATTTTTTTATTTTTCATTTGTTAGAATTTATTATGGTAATCATAATCATGATATACCTTTTTGAAATCCTGAAATTGAGCTGACCCATATTGTGGTATTCGAAACGAAAAATTTTTTTTTCACTATGTCCAATGGCGTACCACAGCCGCCATGATTGTTTTTTATTAACGTCACCTATCTAAGAACACTTGGGCTGCTAATACAAATCTAACGATGACTCAAATATGTAAATCCGTTCAGCGGTTCAGGAGATACGAGGTAACAAAGAATATTACATACATACAAGATATGCGCGAAAAACATAACCCTTCCTTAGCAGTCGGGAATAACAATAGTAAAATTTATTTGACTAAAATAAATTAATATCAAAGATAGAAATATAGACAAACATATTTTCAAACTTAAGAGCGATACCAACAGTAGATTAAATTTCAATTTAAGGGTTTACAGTAAGTGGTCCGTTTTCCTACCCTTAGAATTTATACTATCTATTTAACGCGGAGTGCCCGTCGTAAACAGCCTATAAATGTTATATATATATATATATATATATATATATATATATATATATATATATATATCAATACCCTCCAGAAGTATTATCGTCAATATCGAGTTATACAATTTAAACATAATATATTTTTTATAATAGACTAGTTCTCCTACCGTGTATTTTACCGCATGGTTTTCGATTCTTGTGAGATTTTTTTAACTCTACACTCGTAGCAGGGTAGGCAATGGGAAGTTGGGAACCTAGTCAGAAGTTAGAAACTAGTCGGGCCTCTATAAGTATAATTATATTGTATGTTGTTATAAAATGATATTGTATCGAAATAAATATGTGGACAATTAATATTGAAAACATTCTGTATGTCTTTACAAGCAATATTTCTTCATAGATAGAAAACAAAAAGAACAAAGAGTGTTATGTCACTACTACTCATTCATTTTTCAAAAAAAAACCTTTATTTTTTTTTTATACTGACTAACTACAGATACCGGAAATAAAAACCTAAAATAAAATTCATTTTAAATTCGCTAGAGTCGAGAAATTAAAGATGATTGCCTTTTAATTATGACAGCCAGTCTCATCTTTCATTATTCATCAAGAAAATTGTAACTTTTCCAAGTAGGTACATTTAATATTCAATAATGAAAAGATCTACTAACTAAACGATAATTATATATATTTTTTTATTTTATAACCTATCTTTGTACGTATAAAATCAAGAAAACGTGACATGAAAAGGGTTCCGTTTTGACCGGTGACCATCTTTGACAGGTACCTTAAACTAAATATACCGGGAACCTAATATCGCTCTGTCACCCTACCTCAAGCTTAGGCTATTCAGAATGTGTCATATGTGTCATGTGATACACAAATTACACACTCTCAGTTATTGCTATTTGACCACGCAGAAGTTATAGCAACTAATACAATATCTCCACAACACGGTAATGGATCCCTAGGGGCCTCACGTAAAAGTTAATTGTTAGTTAAGGCAGTTTTCTACTACAAATTATTAAGATATAGCGTGACGTAAATCCTAACTTATAGTGAATTGTGGAATACTAGAAAACTTACTTTTATATAGAAAATTTTTGAACGTAGATAGATTTGATCTCTTGGAAACAGCTCTGATGACCTAGTCTTACGTTCTATTATTAATTTGGATAAAAACAAAAATGGGCTATATTTGTTTTGAGAATTGCCTGACAAATAAAGTTTGATTACGTCTAATTCTTAATATCTTTTTTTTATTAGTATCCCGCACACAGCAGGGAAGGTGGGAACCTAGTGTTAAGACACTCCGTTCCCCACTTTCTACCGAATTCTAGAGGCATTGCGTGTTGAGTGGCAGAACTCAACGTCGCGGTTTACCTCGACACCAGAGCGAAGAAATGGAAATATAAATTTAAGTAAATATTTCATCTCCTCGAGTGAAGATCGAACCCACAACCGATTGGTTGTACAGTCACACTTTGTGCGCTGCGCCACAGCTGGCCTCTTAATAAATTCTCAAAACAAATTTAACCTACCTTTGTTTTTAACACAATAATAATTCATAAATATTTTTTATTATTTTTTATTTAAATCTTGATTCTACAGTATTCATATTTATTTTTACAAAATATTAGTACTTTTCTTTACTAAGCCGTCTGGGAATGCAACATACTATGTATTCTACCCACAAGGTGAGCAATAACGTTAGCCGTAGGAGCAAGTAATTACAGCAAGTGACGTTTTGAATTACAGCGTCTGCAATTTGTAATATGGCTTTTTCATGTTCAAGCTTGTATTTATGCACTAGGGACGAAAAATATAATATTTTCTCATCTTTTATAGAATTATTTTAAGTGAAAATGTTTTGGAAATAAGTCACTCAGTTTTATGATTTTTGTACGTTTTTTTTTAGTTTCTACCTGTATCCTGCACTTAGGGGGTAGGCAAAGGGAACCTGGAAACCTGGTGATAAGACACTGCGTTCTCAATAAGATAATTCCGTTAACCAATTTCCGTCGAAATCTGGAGGTATTGCGTGTTGAGTGGCAGAGCTCAACGCCACGATTCAATCGTTACTATAGCAAGGACATAAAAATATTAAATATTTAATTTGTTCGAGTGGGAATCGAACCCACAACCGTCGCGTTAATAAGCTTGTTACCCTATGCCACTAAAGTTTCTGCTTCCTACTCGTATTTATTTTTAATATATAATCTGTAACTGTAAATTTGGTACTGTGTTGAGTTTCAAGCCATAACTATCACTCATGGGATATAGATTGAGTTCAGTGAGACAATAGCCAATGTCTTGAAATATGGACAGTGCATGAGGAACGGAGTGTACACTATTATAATCTTTCCGTTACTATGATTGGACAACGTACATCTGAGCTCAGGCGGTGTAGAGCGCTAAAATTTGAGGTTTAGGTTCCTTGAAAATTTTATTAGAATTTTCTGAAATACCTACCTAAGCAGGAAAAAACAGGATTTTGAAAATCATGTGATAATACGTTGTACCATGAAATTCTACAGAAATGTAGAATTAAAAGGTTTTGTGGTCCGAAAAATAGCCTCCGAACGCTCCGAACGAATGCCACGCTCTATTAAGTTTGATGGAAAATTATTTGCGAGAATTTGCGAGAATATTTATGTTAACAAAATATGTATTTGGGCCTGATAACTCTGCAAAGTGACGTAAATGGCCGAGGGAAGCTCGACTAATGTTAAGGTGTGAAGTCATTGTTTACTTAGAATAACATCAGTGTGCCATTTTTAAGCCAAAATTGTTTGAACCAATGTAAGGAAGGAAGGAAGGAAGTAAGTAAGTAGGTAAGTAGGTAGGTAAGTAATTAAATAACTAACAAACTAACAAACTAACAGACTAACAGACTAACAGACTAACAGACTAACAGACTAACAGACTAACAGACTAACAGACTAACAGACTAACAGACTAACAGACTAACAGACTAACAGACTAACAGACTAACAGACTAACAGACTAACAGACTAACAGACTAACATACTAACAGACTAACAGACTAACAGACTAACAGACTAACAGACTAACAGACTAACAGACTAACTGACTAACTGTAAGTATAGGTACTCAATAAATGAAATTTGTATAGGTACTTAAGTTACATTATTTTACCACTTCTAGTGTTTTTTTTTTTATTATATTGACTTTAAAATTAAGGCCAAAGGAAGATTAGCAGCTTCTTCCACTTTTCCACGCTAGACAAAAAGAATCATGTGGTAAGATACTACGCTTTCTGCCCGAATTCTATATATATTTTTTTATAAATATATATATATTTTTTTAGCTTCACGCTGTATTCCGCACATAGCATGGTAGGCAGAGAGAATCTTAGAACCTAGTGCTAGTTCACCTTCAAGACACTTCCGTTTTTGCGAAACTCAACGCCGCGGTTTGATTTGATTTGTGTCATATTGAGTATATTTTAAATGTAATTTAAGTATAAATATTTTACAAGTTACTGTTTCCTCTTTTCCTTCCATTGTTCCCTTCAATATTTATTTTCCTATCATTAATATGTATAATAAATTATAAGACCTACATAGGTTGTGGACTGGCTGTAAAAACGAGGTGTGCGGTTACGATCTCTATTTGGCTGCATAATATTGTTTTAAATAATAATAATATTACTTTATTACACAAATATAAAAAAATATAGTGAAATTTATTTTAGTGCAATAAACAATATAATTATACTTATTTAGAAAACGTATAAAAATTTGAACGTAGCGGGACTCGAACCCGCGCCTCCTGGAAACCGACCAGGCGCTCTGACCACTAAGCCATACGTTCTCATCAAGCTACGTCAAAACTTTTATACGCTGGTTAAATTTTTTATACGTTTTCTAAATAAGTATTTTTCTTTCCTAAATGTGGAATAACACTTTAAAAATATTTAATAATATAATTATAATTAATTTATTTCAACTGTCCGCTCTATACATATATAGTCTCAAAAAAAACTCTGGAAAGTACGAACAAACGAATCAAATATTATAACACCAGATGCCCTCTGCTATGCGGGAAAAAGCGTAAAGCTGTAAAAAAAAAATAATAAATACGCATAAATATTTTAATATCTTAGCCGATGGAGGATTTCTACATCTGTGCATTATTAATAGGACCGCAAGGGTCATCGAACGTTACTAATATTTGATAGACTCATTAAATATTACTTTACAGCTTTCTATATAATACTGAAACGAAATAATATACTATTTATAGATATATATATATGGCCAGTCTGTAAGTGACTGTAATTGCGACTGGTTGTGGGTTCGATCCCCACTCGAGGAAATATTTATTTGAATTTATATTCTTAGTCTCTTGTCTTCTTGTCGCTCTGGTGTCGAAGCACAGCGCGTGGTTGATTTCCGGCACTCAACACGCATTGCTGGAAAATTGGGAACAGAGTGTCTTAACACTAGGTAACCCCTGCTTACCCTGCTATGTGCCGCATTCAGCGTGAAGATGATTTATTTATTTATGTTTATTTAATAAACATACAAGATATGTTAGGTGTATTAGGATCCCTAACAAAAAATAAATGGAGGCTTATACTTTATTAAACCATAATATAAAATGCGATAAAAAAATATTATATTTTTAAGGAGTTTACTTACCGGTGTGGATATAATACAATTCAATATAATTATATGCTGTTCTTAAGATAGAAAAGTTTTATAATAAATTTTTAATGAGGAAAAAAAAAACGTGACTAAGGTTTTTTATTGATATTTCTGATACACAGTTAGAAAAAATATTTAATATCTATAGACAAATCACTCTTTCATTTCTTCATATATAAGTACTCACACTAACCCCTCTAATAATTACCTGCCCTTATATACGATTCCACTCACATTTAGTAGCTATACATGATATATAACAAGCTCTTAGTCTGTTGGTAGGATCCTGCCTAAAATAAGCAGGTGTTCCGCACCAGTGAATAATATATAGTCCGGCCGCTGCGGTCATTAAGCGATGCTAATAATTGATGAGTGTGTACTCGCCTTTACCGGTGTCCGATATAAGCTTCTGTTTATTTATTTTTATATTTCTCTAGTATAGAAGTTAATAGAGATTATACATTGATGTATCACTTCGTTCTCCGTTTTCCAATAGTTTTATATACATGATGGAAGCCACTACTCTCCTTTTACGGGAGCAGCATAATTAAGATCACTTTAAGTGTAAAATCTTGTAAAAACTGTGTTTTCATTTAAAGTAGTGAAGACAAAAACATTCTGTATACTATAAAAATAAATAATTTGGCCAATTACTAAATTTCCTTCGAGTAGGATTTGAGAGGCATTTTTTACAACTAAACGTTCCAAGCGCAGCGTTAAGTTTTGCCACTTAATGTCTCGAATTCGAACAGAAAGCTGATTCGAAAGAATGTACTCTACTCTTTCAATTTAGAGATACATTTTTGGTTGTGGAACCCAACGCCGCGTTTTATACCAGTTTGGAACAGCGAGAATACAAATAATTTCAATATTTATATTTATTCGTAGTAGTGTGTCATCTGTTGTCTTCATCCCTCGTATAAAACTTTATTGAACATTTTTATTTAACGTACAAACAGGAACAGGCCCTCCACCTGTAGCTTTACTTCCGAGATCAAATCGTTTAAGTAATTTAAATATTAGTTTAAAATAAGAATTATATATAAAACATGACACAGTCTAAATGCCCGAGGCACCTTGAATTATTTTTCGATCGATTACATCGAACCCGCTAACGTGATAGCCTCCGTCAATAAACAAACTGACCAATACAAAAATGTTGTTTTTTAATTCAAAGCAGTACTTCTTCAGATTAGCGCGTTTGACTAAACAAACTCTTCAACTTTATAATATAAAAATCAGCTTCACGCTGTATGCCACATGCAGCAGGGTAGGCAGAGGGAACCTAGTGTTAAGACACTCCGTTCCCCACTTTCTGCCGAATTCTGGAGGCATTTCGTGTTGAGTGGCAGAACTCAACGCCGCGCTTAGCCTCGACATTAAAGCGAAGAAATGAAAATATAAATTTAAGTAAATATTTCATCTTCTCGAGTGGGGATCGAACCCACAACCAGTCGGTTTTACAGTCACACTTTCGTGCCACTGCGCCACGACTGGCCTCATAATGTAAAAACTTTAGACTTTATAATATAAGAAGGTGCATTATAAGCAGTCATCTGCCTAAATATGTAAGATCCTTGAAAACAAAAAAAAATATATATACATTACTTCTCCTTAACTTTCATATCCGAAAGTCAAAGCCACTCTCAATACTTTATTATATCATACAGGGGAATACCAGAAAAAGAGCTCGTAAGCCAATACATTATAGTATATAGTAGAAATGCCATACCGAATCTTAATATAATGGAAAAATAAACAATGAAAAGTTGAGCGCCTTTCCATCAGTACAGAAGCTTGCAAATATTTGTACGTTTGTGGTGTAAATGTTAGGAAAAAGAGATTTTTAATCGTTTTATTTAACTGTAAATATGAGGGCTATAAGTGTGCCCCCACTTCGGGTAATAATTTTAATTTCATTTTTCTCGTACTTCAAGACAAATAGCGGCGTTGAGTTCCGGCACTCAATACTCGAATCTGGAGAATTGGGTGGAAAGTGGACACTTTTCTTTCCTCTAGGTTCCCTCTGCTTACCCTATATAATTAAAATGGCCTTACTAGAACCTTTGAACAAAAAATAAATTGAGGACTCATCATGATTTTATTACACCATAATAACAATATAATTACAAATAACAATATTTGTACAAAATAAACAATTATTATAAAATGATATCAATTTTAATATCTTTCAAATGATAATTAATATGTGACTGTAAATGTGATGGTTGTGAGTTTGATCCCCACTCGGGGGAATGAATTATTATTTATGCACTTTTTTCATTTTCTCAGTCTGGTAACAAGCAGTGCAACGCCAAATATTTTAATATCAGGTTCCCTCTGCCTACCCTGCTAAGCTGAATACAGCTTAAACCTGAAATTAAAAAAAAATATATAATTAACTATCAAATCTCTTCTAACTTGGACTCAATAAGGCGATTTCACGGCTTCGTAAAAAGTTTCGTTGGAAGGATTTTAGAGACACGCTAGCGAAATGAAAGAACTTGCCACATTATTTTTACTTACGTCGCAACTTTTATATGAAACAGCGTCTCACAGCACTTACCTGTCACGATATCAACCTTCCCCAGAATTTTCCCTATATGAAAAATGCAAGAGGCGAAATGATCTTGTTTATAGTGATTTTGAATAAATTATGGTGACAATCTCTTTTGCGTTTAGCTGTTGTTCATACAGAAATTATGTTTTGGAATGCTGTTCGCTTAGTATTTTTCGTTATGTAGCTTTTGCTTTTTGAAGAAATTAATTAATTGTAGTGATAGAACACTCTTTGTTTTTTTTTTATTAGTGAAGGGATATTGTTTGTATTTAACAATCAAAATATATTCACAGTATTAAGATTCCATATACATATTTTTTGCGTGCTGTATCCCGCACACAGCAGGGTAGGCCGAGGGAACCTAGTGTTAAGACACTCCGTTCTCCACTTTCCGCCAATTTCTGGAGGCATTGCGTGTTGAGTGGCGGAACTCAACGCCGCGCTTTGCTCTCGAAACCAGAGCGAATAAATGAAAATATAAATGTAAATAAGTATTTTATCTCCTCGAGTGGGGATCGAACCCACAACCAATCGATTTACAGACACACTTTGTGCCCCTGCGCCACGACTGGCCTCTTCTGATATCTTATATAATTTACATAAACAAACTTTCAATACATACAGTAGCAAACTATATTTTAATCCTCATTGCTAGGAACCCACTAATACCTTAAATCTAAACTATTCTCTGAAAATTCCTGCCCTAGTCTCAAATAACACTCCACACCAAATGCATGTAACGTACTCCGTACTCGCAAACGTTAGTACAAAAGTGGAACAAGTTCATATAAAATTCAACACTGAAGGATTACAATATTGAATGGCGTCGGAATTCGGGAAAAAAACTCCAGTACCGCTGAATTATTCAGCTGCAATCACTGGCCATCTCATTTATTCATAGACCGTCCGTCAAAACGAGTTATTTACATTTTTGTGTTGTTTCTCTCCTTTTTAAAATCTTTAATGATGATACGTATGGTTGTTGTATTAATATTTTGAGATAGAGTGGAGAGATAAAAATAATCCAGTTACAGTAGGGAAAGCCAAAGGGGCCTAGTATTAAGACACTATTCCTCGCTTTTTGAGATATTCGAAATATTGAAATGCGAGACTGAATTTCGCGTTCTGACTAATACCACAGTGAAGAAAATAAATATTATATTTTCCCCAAGTGGAAATCTGTTACGCCATGACAACCTCTTATAAAATATTTTAGTTTAAAATCTACTAATAAAACAAAAATATTTTTGGAGTTTCTAAAGCATAAAATAGCTGTCCTTCTCTTTGTCCTGTATTTTTAATGTTTTTTTTACAAACTTGTCCAAAAAAGACTAGAGTATGCACTCCATTCTCCATTATACGTACCATTTTGGAGAAAGTGTATCTGAAAGGGCTTAGGAAACACTTTTTTTCCCGCTCTCACAGATAAACGTTGAATTCAATACACAGTATCCCGAAAATCAAACAGCAAGTGAGGAACAGAGTGTTTAAACACTATTTTCTACTCTCCTTATATGGGAAAAACGTATACTTTACACCCTTACTTACATATGTATATATAAAGAAGTCTGTAGCTTAAATATGAGGCCATTCATCTAACGTATAAATGCACTCAAGGCACCAAGGCACCAATAATTCTTAAAAAGCCGTACATTCCCTTTTTGCAGTAAAGCGTCGAGTGGAAAACTCTGTAATGATATATGTAGTAAGAAAGGGGATAAAAAAACCACCCCAACCCTATTCGAGAGTGAAGAACTCCCTCGGCCGATATAACTCGGATCGTGATATAATATAACAAATGTAATCTTTTAATGCTTCTTAGTTTTGAAAGTATATTTTTTTCTGTTTCTTTTTTCAGCTTCGCGTTAATACTCCGCTTTCCATTTTTCGCTAAGTTCTGAAGGTTTTGCATGTTGAGTAGCGGAACTCAAGGCCGCGTTTTGCCTCGATACCGGAGCGAAGAAATGATAATATTAAATATTTTATTTCTCTTAGTTTTACTTAAGAGGTACTTGGTCGTTTCATCAGATTAGCTCGATGATACTATATTAATAAATTATTATGTAACCTACAATATACATAACTGCCAGGTTTTATTATAGTATATTGATTTTAAGTCAAATAAATAAAAATAGTGTCTTAATTTTCTTTATATTTACAAATCAGAAACGACGACCTAATAAAATCATGTTAAAAATATAACAAACTAAAATTGATCTTATCCAGAATACCTTTATGACATAATTTTTTAAATATAATAATAATCAGCTTCACGCTGTAACCCGCACACAGCAGGATAGGCAGAGGGAACCTAGAGTTAAGACACTCCGTTCCCCACTTTCCGCCGAATTCTGGAGGCATTGCGTGTCGAATGGCGGAACTCAACGCCGCACTTTCCCTCCACACCAGAGCAAAGAAATGAAAATGCAAATTTAAATAAATATTTCCTTTCCTCTAATAGAGATCGAACCCACAACCACTCGATTTTACAGTCACACTTTGTGCCCCTGCGAAACGACTGGCCTCAATTTTGAAATATAAATTACTCTATAATAATAAATAGTAGTAGGTCACAGATGGGCTGATAATTTACTACGATAAAGCTCATGTAATCCTGTATTCCAATATCCATATATCATGTTTTTGTCTAGAAATATAAAAAATCTTACTAATATTATAAATGTGAAACTATGTGTGATTGGCTGTTTGTTTCACTTTACCTCAAAATAACATATAAGCTTAATTTTATGTAGAAATATTAAGATTTTGTATATTGAAGGGTTTAAAATAACAACAGGTTAAAGCGGGCAAAGCCGCGTTTGGGCCGCTAGTTAATTCATAAGTCATGAGAGAGTTTCCTTCGAGGCCAGTTGTGGCGCAAGGACATAAAGTGTGACTATAAAATCAACTGGTTGTGGGTTCGATCCCCACTCGTGCAAATGAAATATTTATTTACGTTTATATTTTCGTTTCTTCATTCTGGTGTCGAGGTAAAGCGCGGCGTTGAATCAACACGCAATGCCTTCAGAACTTGGCAGAAAGTGGGGAACGGAGTGTCTTAACACTAGGTTTCCTTCGCCTACCCTGCTTTGGCTTTTTTTTATAAGAGAGTTCTCTATATCAATTTTTCACACATACTTTTAGAACATTTGTTTAAAAAATCTACTTTATCTATGTGGTGAGAAGTTTCATCGCCAAATTTCGATTTACTAAACAATTTTCAAAGCGTTATTTCGCATTTAGTTAAGTAAAATACTTTGTTAAAGAATAATAATTTTATTCCGCGCACCACATACTAGTTATCCTTGTTTAAGGACTTTAATTTTTTTTATGCTGACTAAAAAAAACTTAAGACAACTAAGAATTATGATATGTCTATCCTCGTGTTGGACAGAAGCTAGTCGTGGCGCAGAGGCACAAAGAATTCTGTAAAATGTGGTCAACGGAAGTGTTTTAATGGAAACGGAGTGTCTTAACACTAGGTTCCGCTGTTCTCTCTACCCACCACTGTGCGGGATAGAGCGTTTATTGGAAACAAACACACAACCATCACGAACACTCTCTCCAACTGCGCCACGAAGCCCAATAAGTCCATGCAGATAATATAAATGTCAAGATTTTAGAATTTCCTTTACTATTTTCAAGCGACATACAGCACGAATGTTTGACACTATAAAGCGAGTTTACGAGTTAGCTTCTGCTGTATCTCCAATGTCGTAAATAAATCGATGCATGTATTAATGTTGTATCGGCGCTATTCTGAAAGATTTAATTTTATTATTAATTATATTATAGTTTGAATATTTTAAATTTTGTTATAGAAATTGCAAAATGTTAATTTTGCGCCCAAGTTTCGAGGCGTGTTGAGTGGCGGAACTCAACGCCGCTCTTTGTCTACCAAAGTGAGAAAACAAAATAATTTAATTTAATTATTCCCACGACTGGAAATCGAATCCATAACCGTCCTAATCGTTTAAGAAGCGACACTGTGCCGACGACCTGGTTTGGACCTATACACGGCGGGTGGAGCTGAGCGAAGCTATGTTGCGCAAAATTTTGAGAATTGTTTGTGAAATTTTCTGTTTTGTCCACACGTACTGGGTTAGATTGGTCAAAGATCAATCTGTGCGCGTGAATTTCAAAACGTCCCAAAGCTTGTCTCTGGAACACATTTTGAGCATTTACTCAAAAACTACAATTACAATTATCACCAAACTACTTCCCTGGTATCACCGTGTCGTCCACAACGTCCCTGCAACATTACAGAGTTGTTGGTTTAACGGTCTAGGTGGAATAGCGTTACAACCAAACACAATAAATATTTTTTTTTGTTTCTGTGTTTACATATAAAATATACATCTTACCAAATATATCCGATCATTGATCCAAAAAGGTATGAAGGTAGGGATAGTAAGGGATGTGCATATTTAAAATATTTTCTTAAAAGATAAAAATTGGGTTAAATATGAGCTTACCGAGAGAGATGTACATATATTGAAAAGAATTACTACTAATATAGGTAAAAAAATACCTTTTTAAATTCTTTTTACTGCAAAGTACACAGTTATATTGCTTATACTGTAAAAAAAAAAAAATGGACAATTTGGCTTTTATATTTTTTATGGAAAAAGACAAGCGTACAGGTCACCTGATGGCAAGTGATCACCGCCGTCCACGACCCCGTGTAACATCAGAGGAGCTACAGGTGCGTTGCTGGCCTTTAAGGTAAAGATAGACGCGCTTTTCGAAGGTACCCAGTTCGTATCGACCTGAAACCACTGCCGCAGGTCCAATATAATAAGCTTAAGCAGGCGAAGCCGCACATTGATAGATATTAGTGACATTTTAAGTGTCCGAACAAACTGACTAAATTGATATAATTACTGTAATATAAAATTATTAGCCTCCTTTGATTTGTGGAAAAGTAAAAACAAAAAGAAATTTTCAATTAGAATCAATACTTCCTGAGATTCGTGCGTTCAACCAAACAAACTCTTCTTTATATAGCCATAAATATAGATAATATAAACCAAGCGAAGCTGAAAAAATAATAATAACTGCCGTAATAAGATAACAATCTCATTTCGAGACAGTCATCTCAAATTTTACGCACCGCAGTGAGACGAAATAAGGTGCTTTATTTTAAATCTTATTAACCACTTTATCAGTTACGAGAGAAGTCTCTCATATTTAATACCGTGATTTGAAACCAGGAAAAATATTATATTATTATTCTTATTGTCGTGGAATGTTACATCCAAGCAAACGTCATAAGATTGAGTAGTGTTATCTAGCAATATTATTGTGAGTTCGATTCCCGCTTAAAAGAAATTAATATTAAGTAAATTTAGCATGAAAATTGTAAACATATATCCAGTTACACGCTGAAAGAACATTACCCTTCTTGTGACGCAGTCGGTTAATAAAAAACCTTACTTTACAATATGTTATAAAGTAAGGTTTTTTATTAACCGACTTACTTACTTACTTAACTTAACTTCACGCTTTATCCCTTGCGGGGTAGTCAGAGAGAACGGAGCGCCAAACGCTACGGTAACTGAATAATAATTAACCGACTTGTTGCTTATTATTCAGCGGAACATGGAGAACGGAGTGTCTTAACATTATATTCCCTCTGCCTACATTTCTGTGTGCGGGATACAGCGTGAAGCTAAACACTCTGCCGTATAAAGACAAACGAATTAAAAAAATATTTTCTTGATTTCTAGAATAAGCCCCTAGAAGTGCATACTATAAAACACAGCTATGGTTACTATCATACGTGACTTCACGGATCTCGGTTTATTTAAGATCGTCCCTTATTGAATCGCTATAGTAATATTTTATGTAGGTTATACGATGAAGTATAATTTATATATGTTTTGGTTATAAAAGTTTAGATTCACTAAAAATAAAAATCAGCTTCACGCTGTATTCCGCACACAGGCAGGCAGAGGAGAACCTAGTGTTAAGACACTTCGTTCCCCACTTTCAGCCGAATTCTGGAGGCATTGCGTGCTGGGTGGCGGAACTGAACGCCGCGTTTTGCCTCGCCACCAGAGCAAAGAAATGAAAATATAAATGTAAATAAATATTTCACTTCCTCGAGTGGGGATCGAACCAGTCGATTTTACAGTCACACTTTGTGCCTCTGCGCCACGACCGGCCTCTTATCTTTCGATTCACTGATTTGCATTTTGTTAGTTTCAACTTACATATATATTATAGAGATGTCCTTGTGCCGCAGCGGCACGGAGTTTGATTGTAAACGTGATATTTGTGGGTTCGATTCCCACTCACGGGAATAAATTATTTAGATTTTTTCACTCAGAGACTCTTAAACGACTAGGTAGTGGTTGTATTTTGTAAAACTTCAATCTTAATTAGATATTTTTTGTGCATACTAACATTTTAGCATATTCACAAGAATATACATGAAATATTCGGGCGAATTGGGTACCTCTCCCTTTTTTGAAGACGATTAAAAATGAGTATATCCTCTTTTTTGATGTTGGTTGAAAAGAAATACTAATAAATAATAAGGAATCTCACTTCTGACACCAATTTTAATAATGTTTTTTCCTTGTAACTATTGCAGTATAATTATATTTTTTACAAAAAAAAACCAACTTCTTAAATTTCAACCGGATCCCATAATCAGAAACTAACCAAACTTTCACCAAACTATTCTTGAAGTGTATACTTTCATCAAGAATCATCGAAATCGGTTGGCGTGATATTGAGTTATTCGTCCATTTGTCGCGCACATACCAAATACAAATTTAAGACTTATGTGATTTTCTCATAGATACCATTATCGAAATAAAAAAAATCATCAAAATCGGTTCACGCAGTCAAAAGTTCTGAGGTAAATAAAATAAAATAAAATAAATCAGCTTCACGCTGTATCCCGCACACAGCAGGGTAGGTAGTTAAGACACTCCGTTCCTCACTTTCTGCCGAATTCTGGAGGCATTGCGTGTTAAGTGGCAGAACTCAACGCCGCGCTTTACCTCGACACCAGAGCGAAAAAATGGAAATGAATGAATTTAAGTAAATATTTCATCTCCCCGAGTGGAGATCGAACCCACAACCAGTCAGTTTTACAGTCACATTTTGCGCCGCTGCGCCACGGCTGGTCTTAGTTCTGAGGTAACAAACATTAAAAAAAATGAAAAAAATACAGTCGAATTGATAATCCCCTTTTCTTACAGAAGCCGGTTAAAAAGAAACATATCTCCATTTACATGAACAACCTGAACTTTACATCAATACATAAAACACATAGCTGACAGACATTGTACAAATTTTTCAACGCGAAGCTAACAATTGGCATCACGCGATACATTGCACTATAGTAAATTGGCCCGCGGCATGCCTTTATTTATTCATTTTTTTTAAGTGTTAGCGCGTGTTTTACGGAGTGATTTTTTTGTAAAGAAATATTGTAGATAAAAGCTGTAGGATAATTGCTATTCAGTTTGAGGCCAGTCGTGGCGCAGGGGTACAAATGTATGACTCTAAACGCGACTGGGTGTGAATTCGATTCTCACTAAAGAAAATGATATATTTATGTAAATTTATATTCTCAGCAAGCAATTGCCTCCAGAAATCGGCAGAAAGTGGGGAACGGAGTGTGTGCACTAGGTTCCCTCTGCCTAACCTGCTGTGTGCGGGATACAGTGTGAAGCTGATTTTTTTTTATATTTTCATTTCATCGTTCTGGTGTCAAGGCACAGCGCGTCGTTGAGTCCCGCCCGAAAATTCGGCGGAAAGTGGCGAGCGGAGGGCCTTCCTTTTAGGTTCCCTCGACCTAGCCCGCAGTATGTGGGATACAGCGTAATACTTTTTATTATACACTAGCAGCCCATACGTGGCCTTATTAATTATATAATTTACACATTCAATCATTTTTCATTATTCTGAGAAATTGCACTACGTGACTGCTTGAAAAGATGACATCAGCGGCAAGGGCGACCCCCGCGGGAGTCGCGCCTAGGCTTGCGGCCGTAATCTTTGAAATTATTTTAATTTTACATTTTCTCAGAAAATATAACCAAAGCTAATCTTTATAAAATTTCCTTGATGGTGGAATAACTTTCACTCGTGAGTTTCAATATCTTTATTAAAAAAAATCGTAAAATATCACCTTAGAATTCTCAACTATTGTTTGTCACAAAATACCTCATTGTGACTTATTTATAGAAGATTACAGTGTCGCGGACTTTTTTTAGAATTATTGATATGAAATATTTGTATAGTACAATGTACTTACATATATTCAAATATTTTTGTATCATCGTTCATTATTATTGTAAACATATTTCACGCACATTCAACAATCCAAATGATTTATTTGGGCTCTAAACTAGAATAGAGCGCTACATAGTTACCGCAACGCGAAATTATGCTGCTGTTTTGTGTAAAAGCTGACTATTTGGTAAAGCAAGACCAATTTTGAATGATATCTTAAGTAATTAGACTAAGGATAGAATAACGTAAATTTTTATTGCAAATGGTGTAAGATTTATTTTTAACTAGAGGGCGCGCGCGGCTTCGCCCGCTTATTAGGAGTGAATTCTAAAAAAACCACGAAACACGTGTTCAATAAAATATTTTTAACAGTCTGAATTTAAATTTTTATAAAAATCGGTGGCAATTTAAAGATTTTTCCATATAAACTTTCAACCCCTTATTTGAACTCTTAGGGGGTGAATTCTTAAAAACCATGAAACACGTGTTCAATGACATATTTTTAAGAGTCTGAATTTCAAATTTTATAAAAATCGGTACAGATTAAAAAAAAATTCCATACAAACTTTCAACCCCTATTCCATCCCCTCCCCATCCCTTTAGGGTTAAAATTTTTCAAATGCCCTTCTTAGTGGATGTCCAGAATATGAAAATAAAAATTTCACGTTTCTACCATCAGCGGTTACGGCTGTGCGTGCGTCTTACCTCAGTCAGTCAGCACAAGTCCTTTTATATATATAGATTAGTTTCTTACCTTGTCCCGCTTATAGAAAAGTGGATAAAGGAATTTCCGCCCAATTTTTGAGTCTTTGTACGTTAAGCAGCGGGACTCAACACCGTGCTTTGTATGTTTTGTGTAATTTGTATATTAATAATTTTTATTTTGGAGGGCAGTCGTGGCGCAGCGGCACAAAGTGTGACTGTAAAACGGACTGGTTGTGGGTTCGATCCCCACTCGAGAAGATGAAATATTTACTTAAATTTATATTTCCATTTCTTCGCTCTGGTATCGTATATATTCTGCCACTCAACACGCAATTCCTCCAGAATTCGGCAGAAAGTGGGGAATGGAGTGTCTTAACACTAGGTTCCCTCTGCCTATCCTGCTGTGTGCATGATACAGCGTGAAGCTGATTTTAATATTTTTTATTTTTGACCAAGTTAGCTTTTAAATCTATATATAATATCATTCAATATGTAAGAATCTACCAACCAGGCCCTATTACTAAATCTTAGTAACTTAATCAGACTGCCTTACTCATAAACTCAGAATAAAACATAATACAAATAGATCAGGTACGGGTTGGACTCGCCAACCGAGGGTTCTGTATCCATGTCATAAATGGAGGTAAACCGAATGGTTATTTTCTCTAATATAAGCATAACTTACAATTTTTTTAAATATTTTCAGTTTATTTGTGCTGTAGGTTTTCATTTATTGTTAAATTTTATAACTGTATATCCACGAGAAGCAGGTTTTGATTCTGCGGTAAATTTTATACAAAATTTGACAAGAATAACATGTGAAGGCTCATATTTTTTTGATTGCGTTGGCTTACAAGCTTATTATTTCACGAGCTCCAAGGAACTATAGACTTAGACATTGTATATTAATTTCGGCTTCATATCCCCAAGTGGTCTTGAGAGAATAGTCAAAATTGACAAATGGTCAAGCAACAAATAGCTAAAAACAATTTTTAAACATTTTTAAAGTGTTATTCCACACTTAGGAAAGAAAAATACTTATTTAGAAAACGTATAAAAATTTGAACGCAGCGGGACTCGAACCCGCGCCATCTCTGTAGGGAGATAAAATCTCCCTACAGATATGCTAACAACATAAATAAGTTGTAACAAGCGTATAAAAATTTCGACATAGCTTGGCGAGAACGCATGGCTTAGTGGTCAGAGCGCCTGGTCGGTTTCCAGGAGGCGCGGGTTTCTACACCCAAAAAAGTAAAAAAAGTTGGTACACACAAAAATGATAGTATCTTAATATGTTTAGGTTAACACGCCTATACTTGGGTCAAAAGTCCCAGGCAATGCACCGAGCTCCTATCCCTGTAACACTATAGGCACTCTATCGGTGAATCAATAGAGTGCTACTTTTTTGCCTTCTTATTACTTTAGCGAAATTTGCAGGCAGTACCTAATATGCACGGTTTTGTTTCTTTTTGCAGAAGGAACTTGGGAACCTAGTGTTAAAAGACTCCATTTCCCATAAAGATAATTCTGTTCCCCTACTTTGCGTTTGCGCGAATTCTGGAGGTGTTTCGTATTGAGTGGCTTAACTCAACGCCGCGATTGCCTCGTTACCTGAGTGAGGAAGTGAAAATATTAAGGCCTCTGTACTTAAACTAAACAAATTAATATTGAAGACCGTCGTGGCGCAATGGGACATCATCTGACTGTTAGAGCAATGGTCGTGTGTTCATTACCCAATCTCAACTTACTAACAATAATACATAAATTCTTTTTATTTCCACGCTCTGTTAGACTAAGCGCGGCGTTGAGTTCCGCAACTCAACACTCAGTATCTGAAAATAAATAGGCAATGCGTTGGGGAACTGAGTGTCTTGACACTAGATTCCCTCGGCTTGTCTCTAAATGTGGGAAAAAGCGTGTAGCCTTTTTTTTAAATCACTTGAAAGCTCTAAGCTTTTAAATCGAGTGCCAATTGTAAATGATATGATTTTTTAACATCCTAGTTTGTTATTCAGTTTGATGGATATCGTTAAGCTAAAAATATGTACGTGACATCCAAATATAGTTGCCTAGAATAAGCTTTTAAGCTGTTTAATAAATCTGTCTACGCTTAAAAGTTAGTAAAAATTTTACTAAACTATCAAATACATATTTTTATTTAACACGTATGCCACATGTGTGTGTGTGTTTGTGTGTTTGTGTGTGTGTGTGTGTGTGTTTGTGTGTTTGTGTGTTTGTGTGTGTGTGTGTGTGTGTGTGTGTTTGTGTGTGTGTGTGTGTGTGTGTGTGTGTGTGTGTGTGTGTGTGTGTGTGTGTGTGTGTGTGTGTGTGTGTGTGTGTGTCAATAAATACAGTAAAGTAAAGTACAGACAGACACTTTATTTTATTTTATCTCTGTATACCTACGTATAGAGGCAAAGCGTGGCGCGGGGGCAGGTGTGTGACAAATTTAAATTAATATTTCCATTTCTTCATTAAGCTAAAATAGTAAATGAGAATAAAATATATCAAATAAATAACAGCCTGCGTCAGCTTCAATGTTTCAGCACAATCACTGTAAC
>JAATLQ010037205.1:0-49313 GCA_013421005.1 Heliconius erato x Heliconius himera | reverse complement strand
AGACATGACCGCAACCACGAGTGGAGTTCCGATATTCTCGGCGCTGGCACATTACTGCACCTGCGTGGCGGTAGGATAAGTACACACCACGCACGCCCTCCAACTTCCTCACACTGTGTCCTCTGCTGGTCAGAGGAACACGCGGAAGAATGCCGTCGCGTCGGATTATTCGCCACCGAGCAATCATTACCCAAGGAAAAATCCTGTGGGCAATAATTACTCGCCGCCCAGGGTGCACCAGTACACTACACTGCTCGTCCCCCCCGAATGACAAGCGCATTCGAAAAGGGCCAGCAGCAAGCACACACACGAGGAGGTTATCCGACTTCGCACCCCAACATCTAATAACCCTTATGTAACGTTAATTCTGTTAATTGTATATATTTACATATTATATTTATAATTTTATGGACGCTAGTTTAGTTTATGATATTTTTGAACTCGCATATGTGTTGGGTATGTGAGACTCGTTGCGTTTTATTTAACTTATAGTTCAGTTGTTATACATTGCCGTTTTTAGGGTTCCGTATCTCGAATGGTGTAAACGGAACCTAGGATCACTTTGTTGTCTTTCTGTCAGTCTGTCAAGATCATTTATCTCAATATCGCGTGAAGGTATCAATCTGAAATTAATATCAAATGTTTATGTCTATAGTCCCTTGAAGCACAGAAAAAATAAAATTTCTAAGTTAACGCGATCAAAAGATAAGATGATTTTTGGATCAATTTTGCTGCAATTTGTATGAAATTCGTTAAAAACCTATAGGATAGAAAGTACAGTTATGAAATTTGGCACGAAGTGAGAGCTTGCAATATAAATAAAGGAAAAATCCGAGCGACAAAATTTACAGGTATTTCATAGAGAAAACCATTACAAACTTAGACTTGTAGTTCATTTCATATAAAATGAATGCATACGACAAGCAAACTTAAGTTGGTCAATTTTTATGAGTTGCGTTTCCCGTTAACCTGCAATCGTGAAATTGCTACGGAAGTATCGGTATCGCCTGCCAACTCGCACTTAACCGTTTTCTTATTATCATTAGATTAGATTAGATTATACTTTATTGTACACAAATTATATTTTTTTTATTATTTATTTTTTTATATACCCTGAATTTATGCTTTTAATATTGTTTTTTGGTTCTTGCTTACAATTTTTATGCCTTATTGTACTATATTTCGTATTTTTTTGTATGTGTTTAATAGAAAAGTAGACCGACAAGAGATAAAAGGACTGTCGATTACTGTTGAACTCTGCTTTGTCAGACCAGAGGTGAGTTGAAAAAAATCAATTGAGCTAGATAAGTTGTCCAAGTGTCACAGAACAAAAAAAATCGTAAAACGAAAACTAAACTATTGAATTCTGTATTGACTGTACGAAAAATAATGATTCGGAGTGATTTATTTCTAGAGATCATTTAATTAGCTTCACGCTGTATCCCGCATATAGCAAGATAGGCAGAGGGAACCTATTTTCAAGACACTCCGTTCGCCACTTCCCACCGAGTTCTGTAGGCATTGCGTGTTGAGTAGCGGAACGCCGCGTTTGGCCAGAGATAATTTATTTTCCTACAAAACAACAACATCAGCGTGTTCGACTAAAATTTTAGGGAGGTGTGCACGGTTTTACCATCACGCGGAGCTCGTGAGGGGGTTTCCCCGCTATTGTGTCGATTGAGCACTTCCCTCTTTCTGAGCATATAGCTCCTCTCTGTCGGCCAATAAAGGAAAATCAGAGGCGGAGGATATAAAAAATTGCCTTCCGGAGGTCTCAGGTCACCAATCCCCAACAGCTCCCCACAAGCTGACCTGGTGGCTTATTATTATTTAATCTGCGAAAACCTTTCGTATTATCGTCCCGACTAGAATTTGACTTAATAACAGTAGCCGTGGCGAAAGAGTTATGCAGAGACTGTAGTATTTGGCGCTTTGTTCTCTCTGACTTCCCCGCTAGAGACAAAAGCGTGAAGCTTTAAAAAAAATAATTTGAACCCACTACTATCGTGTACAATCGAACACATTCTATCCACTTCATTATTAATAAAATCTATAATTGACTGGGTATTGGAAACATCCTAAGTATTTAACGTCTCAATCGTTCTCAATTAAATTTGTCACTTGGATACTTTGCCAGTCTAAGACTATTACTAGTTTAAGCGCGATCAAGCTATATACCAGAACATGCTGGTTTATAGCTTGATCGCGCTGAAACTAGTATTTATATTAGAAAAGAAGATTCACTGTTATATACGGCATGTAGATAAATAGGACTTTTATTAATTTAAACTGAATAAAAAGTAATATAAAGTAAATGTATAAACATTTTTCTTTTTAGAATTCAACCTTCATCAAAAATTATTGCATTCATATAAAAACATAGTAATTAACGAAACAAAATTAGATTTGCAATACGAGTTACATGTTAAATCAATAAAAGCTTCACGCTGTATCCCGTACATAGCAGGGTAGCCAGAGGGAACCTGGGAACCTATTGTTAAGATACTCCGTTCCCATAAAGAGACTTCCGATTTTCTACTTTACGCCGAATTCTGGAGGCGTTGCGTGTGGAAAGGCGGAACTCCAAAGCCACGCTTTGCCTCGATACTGGCACGAGAATCGAACCCACAACCTGTCGCATTTCCGTGTCTAAATTACTAAGTTTGTCTTCTTTTAATATTTCAAAAATGTCATTCCATATTTTTTTGTTAGAAAACATATAAAATATGAACCTGAGCCTCTTGGAAGAGGTCTTTTTTCCCTTATGCCTGTCAACATAGTCATACGGGAAAAAGACATAGCTAACCAATATAAACTATTACAAATAAACTGTATATTGATATGGTTCGACATGATTGGTTATACTTAATTTGCCCTAACTGATATTTTATTCAAGGAATTCAGCGCGAAGAAAATCAGTTCACATATCTAGTCTAGAACGATAGAATCTAGGCATTTATATGTTAAATTGCTTCTAATTACACATTTTTATGTAAAATACGTGCCATATTTAGTACGGAGTCGTTTTAGGATATGCTTACTGTCAACGGGATGTACGATTTATTGAGTTATTAAGAATAATGATACCCTCAACAACTTATGTTTTTCATCGCAATCAACTAATAAATGTTATTCTATGTAAAAAAGAAAATTATTGCAACGATTACGCTGATACACCTATCTATGTTTTTATTTTTTTTAAACAAGATAAGTGTTGCCAGTAATATTGTTTGTTGATTTGAAGAGCTGAAGGAAGATCGCAATAGTCAGGTTTATGTGAATTGATTTAATATATTATTTCTTATTTGATGTAGAGAGGTAATTGCTCTTTTTTTAGTTAAATATGGCAATATATACGGAAACTCCATTTACAAAGTGTTCGTTTTTTTAGCTTCACGCTGTATCCCGCATATAGAAGGATAAGAGCGGAGGGAACTTGAATCTAATATTAAGATACTTTCCTTGCCCTCTTTCCGCTGAATTGTGGAGATTTATATAAATACATTTTCTTCTGAAATATTTAAAAAGGTGTATTTGGTAAGGTGTCATTTTTGTGCCAAATAATCGATATTGTATTTTTAAGGATTTTAAATAGTAAGAAAAGAGGCTAGTCGTAGTGAAATATTTAATATTTTCTTTATATCTCTAACGAAGCAAAGCGCGGCATTGAATTCCGCTACTACAGATTTCGGCGGAAAGCAGGAAACGGAATTATTTTAAAGAGAACGGAGTGCCTTAACACTAAATTTCCAGGTTTCCAATGTCTACCCTGCTATGTGCGGGATACACCGTGAAGCCAAAAAAGAGCCAGTTAGCCGCAGTAGTTTAACACTTAAAAAAGCTTTTTTAGTATAATATTTCTCTAGGTAAGCCTATAATGTTTAAGTACTTCGGGTTTTATAGTAGGTGTGCTTTAACTTATTTTAAAAGATTATATTATAAAATATGCTTATTCGTGTAATTACACGACACACATACCATTTCTATTCATGAACATTACAACATTATACTCGTATATGCGCTTTGGAGGCGTTTATAGGATCTTTATTATTCCGGATACCGTTGGACCGAGCTATAGTTGGTCCTAGGGTTTAATCCTAATGTGGTCATTTAATGTATAACTAACTCGCTTTAACCGCTGCTTCGATCGCGTTATTATCAATATATTTTAAGTATCCTAAGAAAGGTAAGTACTATATTTAATATATATTTTTTAGTAAACGTCCAACCGCTCCGACCGCTAAGCCATAGGTCTCATCAAGCTACGTCGAGATTCTTATATCGCTTATTTCTGTGGTGTGATTAGATTTTTACAAATTTTCAATAGAATATTTATACATATAATTATTTTTCTTTTCTAAGTGTTGAATAATAACTTAAAATTGTTGAAAATATTTAAATTTCATTTCGATTTTATATAGAATTGAATTGAAGACATGAGTGCATGAAGGTGATATGTCCCATTTGTGGATAGTGGCTAGTTCGCTCTGTCACCAAGGCAAAAGCCCGGCGTTGAATTCCGTCACTCAACACGCAATGCCTCGAATAATTCGGCGGAGAGAGGGGAACGGCGTGTCTTAACTTAACACTAGGTTCCGTCTACCTACACTGCTGTGTGCGTAATACAGCGTCAAGCTGATTTTAATTTAATTTTAAATAAATCATTGTGCATTGCAAGCGGGCGAAGCCGCGCGCCGGTTCCAAGCAATAAATATAACTATCGAACATTTCTACGGATTTCTCTGTTCTAGGTATAGATTTAAGGACGAATTATGGCACAGGATGTGATAATGCAGCTATAAATAAGTTGGATGATGCACACCGACGTCATACAATGGTTACTATTAAGTTCGGCAATAGATATATCGAAGTTGATATGAATAGTATGCAGATTATCAATGTGAGATTTAATGGAGTTTTAGTCTTATTATTCAAATTTAATATTGTAACTAATTCGTTTTATGTAACTGTATTAATCAGCTTCACGCTGTATCTCGCACACAGCAGGGTAGGCAGAGGGAACCTAAATTTAACTTTATATTTATATTTAAAACAAAGTGCGGCGTGGAATTTATCTGAATTGAAATGGATGTTCGTTGCATCATAAAGACGTAGAACGTCCAAATATTTTTTAAATGTTTAAATTAAAAAAATCAGCTTCACGCTGTATCCCGCTCACAGCAATGTAGGCAGAGGGAACCTAGTGTTAAGACACTCCGTCCCCCACTTTCTGCCGAATTCTGGAGGCATTGCGAGTTGAGTGGCAGGACTCAACGCCGCGCTTTTCCTCGACACCAGAGCGAAAAAATGGAACTATAAATTTAAGTAAATATTTCATCTCCTCGAGTAGAAATCGAACCCACAACCAGTCGGTTTTACAGTCACACCTTGTGCCACGACTGGCCTCAAATGTTTAACTATTTATCAGATATTACGAACTATCTCTTTCATGCGATTTCCACCGTGGTCAAATAGAAATACCTAAGAGCTATGTATGACATGACACAGGTGCCATGACACAATTTTTAGTGCCCGATTTACTATAATTACAGGTTTCCTTCCTCGATAAATGGACAACACATGCAATCAAACTAATTTTCAATACAAACCAGTAGTTCCTGAGATTAAAGCGTTCAACCAAACGACTTCTTCAGCTTTATAATATTAAATATAGATATACATAAAACTAAAATAACATTTCAAGCTATTTGAAGGGATAATGTAATCCTGACGTTATAATACGTTTATAAATCACGAAAGATGAGTTATAAAGACGCAGAACAATGGTGATAGTTATCTTGCCTCGTGCTACAGTGCTTAGGAGTTTTGAGTAGCTTTAAGAAATAGTGGAATGGTATGTCATTTGTTAATACCAGCTTATATTGGAAATTTCTGTCGTGGAGAGACGAAAAAATGTACTAGTATGTAGCACGATGAAAGTTTGAGGCCAGTCGTGGCGCAGCGGCACGAGGTGTGACTGCAAAATCGACTGGTTGTGGGTTCGATCCCCACTCGAGGAGATCAAATATTTACTTAAATTTATATTTCCATTTTCTTCGCTCTGGTGTCGAGGTTAAGCGCGGCGTTGAGTTCTGCCACTCAACACGCAATGCCTCCAGAATTCGGCAGAAAGTGGGGAACGGAGTGTCTTAACACTAGGTTCCCTCTGCCTATCCTGCTGTGTGCGGGATACAGCGTAAAGTTAGCTCGAGTTTTGTTAAATATTCTTCTATAGGTAGTTCTAAAATTAACGCAAGATTTAAATTATATAGAAAACACAGATTTTAGTCTTTTGATTGTTATTATTTTATCGAATCCTAATAGAACATAAGATGGGGAAAGTGGAAATTTCTGTTGTGTAGAGAAAAAGCGGTAGGTAGAATTAGGTACAACTCTTGCAATAGGAACGGTTTTATAGAGCACGACGATAATGAGTTCGAATTTTGTTAAATAAATAAAATTGAACTTTTTAACAAGAACAAAATTCATAAAAAAATCGACATCGGTATTACATTACAATGTCTTAATAAATAATAAATTAAATAAAATGTCTCAATATATAATTACGTCGTATATTATTATGTCTTAATAAATAAAATATCTTAATATATGATTTATAATAAGTTAGAACAATGGCGATAGTTATCTATTCGCGTGGAACGATACTAAGGGGATTTTTAAATAGATTTTCGAAAATAATGGGCGCAGGCTAAATAAAATATCATTAACAGGTAATAAGATAATAATCTATGATCACGATTTGACCTTATTTCTTAATTACTAGACTTCTAGTGTTTTATTACAAAACTAAATATACTAAATATACAGAGCCCATCTGACTGTAATTATGATGATGGTAGCGTTCCCCATGGGGAAGTACACCACCACATCATACAACACACGAGGATGTAAATTATTTTAATATCTTCGCTCCAGCAGTGAATGTGCGGCGTCGCCCTCTGCTACTTAGCACGCATTCCAATTGAGATGGAAAGCGGAGAACAGAGTGTATTAACACTAGATTCCTTCTACCTATCCTGCTACATGCGGGAAAAAAGCGTGACACCGAGAGGTGTTCGAACCTACAACTGTCACGTTTGAAATCTGGTGCTATCACACAGTGCTACGGCGTTGTATACGCTAGTTCTACAAATAATTACTAAAATCAATTGAAAACATCATGATATTTCATTGAAATAGGCTTATTACGACAAAACAGTGGCTCAGGGCTCCAAGAACAAGTTTTGCTACGATTGACGTGGAAATTATAAGGAAAAATGCGTATCTGAAGCTGATAAGTTGCAATCTCTGTCGCTTCTACAGAGTAGGCCTTCGGCTAAATAAGCGCCCTCTGATCGATGGGAAACGGTATTAATTACATGGATTCGAGATGTTTGTTATCGATATGCTTTATGGTAAATGGTTTTAGATAGATTATAGACCGTCGTGGTGGAGTGCACAAGGGTGTGTTGTGATGGTTGTAAGTTCGATCCCGACTTGAGGGAATTCGCGAAAGAGAAATGAGCCGGTAATGCTTTGGCTGAAAGGATTCCGTTTAAATATAATACACATTTCCACCAACAAAGAGTGTTGTATTTTGTAATTACTTCGCTCGCCTTAATAAAACTGATCGAGTTATTTTCAACTTTTCCTACTCTTTCCTTTCCGCCCGTTTTTTAGGAATCAGCTTCCCGCTTTATCCCGCACATAGCAGAGGGTTAAGAGACTCCGTTCCCCATTCCCCGTTCCCTGTGTCACTATTTATTGGTGGAAATATACATACAGTTTACTCTTGCGCCGCCCGCTAGTTTTAAAAATAGGGCTTCAGTTATAGCTTAATTTTTAGACTAAAGCACAAGTGATTTTTGCCAATGTTTGTTTGTATAAATTATTTTTATTTTCCGTTATAAAATACAATAAACAAGTTTTGATGAATTATTTTATACGTGGGTGGTAGTAGTCATTATGACATCGTTTTATATGGACAAACTTAAAAATATATACCTATATACGGGTGTAATTTGGTTATAAAAGTACAGTTATTGAACTGGTTAATAAAATAACACAGTGAGAAGTAAAGGAATGTAAAATGGTTATAAAGTTGGGTTCTAAAAACTCTGTAATAACTGCAATGTAATAAATTTACGTGACCAATTTAAAAATAAAATAAATTAAAATTAAAAACTTAACTATACTCTCTTACTTTTCTGTCACCTTGTAACAAGTATATTATATTATAAAAAAACTCTTCCTCACTCGCTGGAGTGCCCCTGCGATTTTATACAGGCGACACAACAGATTATTGTTTATATTAGGGAATATAATATTATTAATAATATTTAAAACATACATAAATTTAATAATATAAATATATTAATAATATAATATATATACACACTCACACATACATACATACATACATATTTATATATATACATATACATACACACACATATACATGTACACATACACAATACATATATATTATTTTTGTTACTGTGTTGCTGAAGTTAAACACTTCTTCTCAGTGTGCTAAAGATGTGAGATATAAATAAAATAAATGATTTTAAGCTATTCTCCTTATTTATTAAGTTATGTAGGACTAGCGGCTCGCCCACGGCTTCGCCCGCTTAAAATACATGATTACTGATTTAATAAGCACAATCGATTGACAACTATAATGACTTCTAATATGATTTTTTTTTACGACATTATCGTCAAAGAATTTTTGATTGTTTTAAATAAAAAAATACGACCATTGTTGATATTTGATATTTATAAAATAATACATAAAGCTAATTATGTATTACACGTATATATTTTTGTAACTTTATGTTCTTTTTACCTATATAATATACGTCTCATCATAATTCTAAAACTCCGTTAAATGTGCTGATGTCAGTGAATAATTTAATTTAGGTTGTAGGATTCATAATATTCTTTGTAAAATAACTGTATTAATTGCATATTAACTCCTGTACAGTTTTTAAATTAGTTACATATATTATATGAACGAACCAACCAAATCATATCGTATCTTTGTATTTACTTGATATTTCTTTCAAGATCGTTCTTTATCTCTGTGTTGAATTAAAATAAATTAAAATTAGCTTCACGCTGTATCCCGCACATAGCAGGGTCGGCAGAGGGAACCTAGTGTTAAGACACTCCGTTCCCTACTTTCTGCCAAATTCTGGAGGCATTGCGGGTTGAGTTGCAGAACTCAACGCCGCGCTTAACCTCGACACCAGAGCGAAGAAATGGAAATATAAATTTCAGTAAATATTTCATCTCCTCGAGCGGGGATCGAACCCACAACCAGTCGGTTTTGCAGTCACACCTCGTGCCGCTGCGCCACGACCGGCCGGTTGAATTAATTACGACTGAAACTTAACTGTTATGATTTATGAAGGTAATCTCCACTAACAATTCAACTTTGCTTACTTTATTGTATAAAATATTATATAACAGTGCTTCAAAAATATATATTTTTATCAACAATCATATAAACCAGACGTTTCGAATGTCATTCTTTAGCCAGGGTGATACCAGCGCGATTGCTATATAATATTCGCAGGCAAAGTAATGCCTTGAGTTCATTCAAATGACGATAACTTTTTTTTAATGAACCGATTTTGATGAACTAAACTTTAGTACTCAAGTTGAATTAAAACAAAGCAATTGGTGAAATTTTCAAGTAAATCGGTTCAGTACTTTCAGAGAAAAATGCGGACAGAAATATGTCGACAGACAGACAGACAGACAGACAAGAAATTAAAAAAAAATCTTTTTGCTTTCTATTATTCTTTTTAAGTGTCCCTCTATCCATTTCAGTCAAAATTACTAAATGTACAGACAAAATCTTTTTACTGTCTTATTATATATAGAGATAAATGGTGTTTCTATGTTGTATATGTTGCAATTAATTATGTGTTCCGATCTTTGTGAGCTATATCTATGACAATATTTTATTAGGTGAACGAGATTTTGAATTGAGTTATTTGTACACGGGCATATGTTATTATTTTTTATTTTAAATTTATTTAAATATTCCAGGTGGAAGCCGTGACCTGTCAAATACTGCGTTAAGTAAAATTGTGTTATGGATGGTAGCAAATTGATCTTATTATTAAGGGATTTTATTATTTCAATGTTATTTAATATGGATCTTGTATGACGGCCGGTTTCCGCGGCTACGTATTCTTCATTTGTTTTAATTATTGTGTCATTCTTAATTAGGTTTTTCACGTAACTAATAGGAAAACTATTATAATTATATGGTATTTGTGAGTATATTATATTATAGCGCTTATTATATTTCTTTTTAGGTTCACGTTTTATCCTGGACGTAGCAGGACTCCGCTGGATTCTGGAGGCATCGTATACAATAATATAGCGCGACTCGAACCCGCGCCTCCTGGAAACCGACCAGGCGCTCTGACCATTAAGCCATACGTTCTCATTAAGCTATTATAATTTTTATACGTTTTCTAAATAAGTAATATACTTTCAAAAGCACATACAATGTCAGTAAAAATAGTGACTGACATACGATAGGAACGTGAAACAGAGATAAGCTTGTTACGCCAAGTTTTCACCTCTAAAATAATAATCTTTATATAATCCTTATTACGTATATATAATAAAATTCCGCAATGTATTCTATGTTTGCCACTACATGAGTACAACAATTCAAAGTATTTGTAAAAACAATACTAAAAAGTAAAGCTTATTACACTATTAAAGAATATTTATACGATAAAAATGTATGGAATTCAATTTCAATGGTATAATTTAATTATTACATTAAGCTGCCAGTTAATGTAATAATTAAATTATACCATTGACTTTAAAAAGAGCAACTGTTGAGTTTATCGTCGGCTATTCTCAGCAGAACTGCCTTCCGAACCGGTGGTAGCTATTTTTTATATCTGCTTCCGACGATTCAAAACTGCTTACAATAGTCTATTTTAATAAAGAATATTTTGAACTTGAATTGCGTGTTGAGTGCTGGAACAAAACGCCGCGCTTTGCCTCGTTATTAAAGCGAATAAAAGTAAACACAAAATATTTGATTTCTTGGAGTGGGAATCAAATTCACAGCCTATCGCGTTTACATTCCCACGACTGAACCACTGCACCACGACCGGCCTCAGTATAACTTGCATAACATTTCTAATCAAATCTAATGTAATCAAATCAAAAAACTTTTATAATTTTAAACACACATTTTATTCATTCTGATCCGAGATCATTGATGCCAGCATAAATCTTCAATCGGCACTGTCTAAAACAAAGAACATACTCCGACACGTCAATATTAGTCGATTAAAGTCAATCGACAATCATTAATGACCGCACTGAGGCTGTAAACGTCACTATAACATCAGCTATGAGTTATAGTGCCGTAAACTCACGTTAGTGACGAGCCTCAATATCGATAACGATTGCCGATTTTATTATGATTAATTGTTACAAATTACAATCGATGTTTGATATCTATGTTTATAATTGTATGAACTATTAACTGAATAGATACTCATTATGTATCTATAATATTTTTAAAAGTATCTTTTTTTATAGCTTCACGCTGTGTGGACATAGCAGGGTACATATAGGGAACCCGACTTAGTGTTAGTGTTGAGACAATGTTCTTATTTAGACACTTCCATTCCACATACTCCGGCGAATTCCGGACGCATTACGTGAGACGCTTTGCATCGTTACCAGAGCGAAGAAATGAAAAAAAAAATCAGCTTCACGCTGTAACCCGCACACAGCAGGCAGGCAAAGGGAACCTAGTATAAGACACTCCGTTCCCCACTTTCTGTCGAATTCTAGAGGCCTTTCGTGTTAAGTGGTAGAACTCGCCGCTCTTTGCCTCGACACCATAGCGAAGAAATGGAAATATAAATTTAGTAAATATTTCATTTCCTCGAGTGAGGATCGAACCCACAACCAGTCGGTTTTACAGTCTCGCTTTGTACCGCTGCGCTACCACTGGCCTCAAGAAATGGAAATATTGAATATTTAATTTCCTCGATTGGAAATCGAACCCATAACCTATATAGTCACACGCTTGTGCCTCTGCGTCATGCTTGGCCTCTATGACCTACTACTATCTATTTTCAGTAATAATCATTAAGAAATGGAATTCGATGAAAATTCACAACTAGTTCGGTAACACCTACATTACTATTGTGTCTCATATTATCACTTTATTTGGCATATGCAAGTTATTTATATGCTTTGTACTAAGATTTAAAGGTTTACAGAACAATATTTCACGATATTCCTTATGCCTATGATAGCGGGTGAGTTCCCTTGGTGTCACTATGGTGAGTTATTCACTTACTTTTATTTGTTAGGCGTTATAGCTAAGCGTTTTGAAATAACATCGGAAAATTTTAGTTTTTTTCGCTGTAAATATGTAGTAATGTCTTTAAATATTACCATGTGATCTTTTGTGAAGTGATAAGACACTACGCTTTCCATTTTAAAGACGTTTTCACCACGCACCAAAGCAAATATACGCCAACAGAGTGACGGCGAGCTATCACTTGTTACCAGAGTGAGAAAATGAAAAAACTAATTTTCCCCCGAGTGTGAGTTGAACCCACAACCGTAATGTTGACAGTTAGATGCCACCATGCCACTGTGTTGCGATGGTTCCTTGTATTTCTGCCATTTGAATAAAGCGATTTCATGTTCTGTTATATAATCTATGAAACTGAAATTAATATGATATATTCAGATCTACGTTCCCTTATAGCACAGAAAAAAATAAAGAAATGAAATCAAAACGTATGGGGTACTTCCAGTGAACCTAAAAGAAGAAAAGTGAAAATTTATAGATATAGTTTCTTGCACTTGAACGGTGTCGAGCAATGGCTTTAGAATTCGATGGAAATGTCTTAAAGGCAACGGAGTGTCTTAGCACTAGGTTCGTTCTGCGTACTCTGCAAAAACTAGATCATTCTTGCTAATTTTTTTACAATCTTTCCAATTATAAAGACTTGCTTACGTCTGTCAGATGGTATTTGACGGTTATATTAACTCTTAATAAAGGCGTATACATTATACAATACATCATTTATATGATGTCACTGTAAGACGCTGATTGGTTTTATAAAGAGACAAACAACGTTTTTCCAATCCGAACTAAGTTTAATTGCAATTGATTATTAGTATACAATTTAATATTTTTTTTGATACAGATACAGGTAAGAAATAACAGCTCAATAAGATGAGCACAAAAAAAGCACAATAAAAAAAATTGTGATTTTTTTTTGGCGGATTCTTTGCAAGAGCATGTTAGTAGAAAATGTTGTTGATTCCAGTATATATTCTAATGACGTCACGTTTAATGTTTTCTTTTCTTTTTATTATTTTTACTAAATAACTAATTACTCCCTACTGAGTAAGGGCTGTTGTAAGCTCTCTACTAGGGGCTATCCCTACTATTATATTAAAATGATTTTGTTTTCTCCGCTGTAGCAGACAAAGAGCGGCGTTGAGTTCCGCCAATCAACATGCAAAATTGGGCGAAAAGTGGGAAAAAGAGAGCGTTAAGACATGGACTTCTTTATGCGTACCTTGTTTTGACATGTTTTACTTACATAGGTGTATAATTTTAAATTATAGTATGTTATTGAAATTGAGCAAGAGGCCGCTGTGGAGTATGGGCACAACGGTGTGACTGTTGCGCGGCGGTTGTAGGTTCAGTCCTCACTCCAGGCAACTAATTATTATTTATTAATATTTGCATTATTTCGCTGAAGCACTAAGGCGAAAAGCCCGGAGTTGAGTTCCGCCACTCTACATGCAATGTCTCGAAAAATTTGGCGGAAAGTGGAAAACAGAGTGTCTTAACACTAAGTTTCCTCTGTTTATCCTGCTGTGTGCGGGATACTTCGTGAAGCTGATTTGATTTTATCTTGGATAGTTCTAATATGCATTAGACCTTTACGCTTAGTATGTTTGTTAATATGACTGTGTTTTATTTATATATGTTTATAAAAGGCTTTCTATCGAAAATAATATGTCTAATAATAGTATAGAGGCCGGTCGTGGCGCAGTGGCACGAGGTGTGACTGCAAAACCGACTGGTTGTGGGTTCGATCCCCACTCGAGGAGATGAAATATTTACTTAAATTTATATTTGAATTTCTTCGCTTTGGTGTCGAGGTTAAGCGCGGCGTTGAGTTCTGCCACTCAACACGCAATGCCTCCAGAATTCGGCAGAAAGTGGGGAACGGAGTGTCTTAACACTAGGTTCCCTCTGCCTACCCTGCTGTGTGCGGGATACAGCGTGAAGCTAATTTAATTTAATAATAGTATAGAAATGCTGATGAGCTTATCACTTACAAAGTGGTGGTTGCTAGTAAATTTATAAATGATTTAGATATTTGAGAAAGATTTAAATATTTATATAGGAATTCTTGACGCAATACATATTGACCGACGAACTCAACGCCACTCTTTTCTTCGTGATCAGACTGATGAAAAGAAAAGATAGAATATTTCGTTCCGCCGAGTGAACGAGCCACTCGGTCTACTTGTCCAATATCAGATCTATTGGCAACCTATCAGTAACAATAGAACGATCCCAGTAGAGCAAAGCACAGCTATTTTCAAGAACAGACGCACGCACCTCCAATCCCACAATACCATATACCAAAGAGCAAGTTGCTGGTGTATTATCTTGGCTACTTGATTGTGTCCATGCAAATACTCACCGTTAGCAAGATGAGAACAACCATAGACAATATGTCTGAGGGACTCCCCAGGTCGATGACACGCCCAACAGATGTCGCTAGTGCCATCTTTCATAACATATCTCTGGTAGTTCCGTGTCTCGATAACTTCGTCCGTAATTGCACAGATAAAATTTTCAGTTTCCCCGAAAAGATCCCCGAACTGTAACCAAGATAAATAAAAAAAATATTTATAAAAAAAACCCCGACCTCCTTAAATTATGCGGGGTTCCTGGTAAAGATTTTATTGATTTAAGAATTACTTATAGGTCCCGACTGTTAATCCTAATAAACTATTGGGCTTGTTTATTTTTTTTTTAGTTTTATGCAGTCGGGGTTTTTGTTTTTATAAATATTTTTTTTATTTTTCACTTTTATGTTGGGATTTGTTATGGTAATGATAATCATGTTATACCTTTTTGAAATCCTCGCATTGAGTTCTTGATTTTGATACCCATATTGTGGTATTTGAAACGAAAAGTGTTTTTTTTTGCTAAGTCCAATGGCGTCCCACAGCCGCCATGATTGTTTTATTTTGCGTCACCTATCTAAGAACATCTGGGGTGGTAATACAAATCTAACGATACTTTAATTATGTAAATCCGTTCAGCGGTTCTGGAGATATGAGGTAATAAAGAATATTACATACATACATACATACATACAAGATACGCGCGAAAAACATAACCCGTCCTTAGCAGTCGGCAAAAAAAAACAACATCCACGTCCGGGCACAGACATCCATGCTCACAAACTTTCATATTAATTAAATTAGTAAGACTAAGATTAAGATTAACAGTAATCTAGTGACTTCTACCACAAAATATAGTCTCATATAACGACTAAGCGACACCTCCTACACCGTATTAAATACAAGGAACATCCCAATACCGTAGTTCAGACTTAACTAACTGGGCTGAGCTATCAATTTTATAGCTCAGTGCAGATAAGATATTTTATAATTGAAATTACTTTATAATTGTGCAATAGTAGCGAAACTTGGTTGTAAGAACGGTTGTTAATCTATGCTTGTGATTGTTTGACTTTGACTGTGCTTAAGTATGATTGATGAAATTAATTTGAGTCACTATCACAGTGTTAGTGGTTAATATAGTATCTATAGTAGTTATTTTATTTTAAAAAAGATAAAATGAAATAAAATTAAATCAGCTTCACGTTGTATCTCGCATATGGCAGAGCAGGCAAAGGGAATCTAGTGTTAAGACACTCTGTTCCTCACTTTCCGCCCAATATTTTAATATATGAAATAATGTTATCACTATATATTTCCAAAGAATTTCACAATTTTTTTTTTGCATGAAACGTGTGTATGAATGAAACAAATGGGAAAACATTTAAAGAATTTCGAAGAGATTTTATGTATGGAACGGAAAATAATAGTCTTAATCTATTTTTTCCGTTCCGTACATAAAGTCTCATGTTTTTCCAAAATTAATAATTTATAAAATAGTTTTATATCAAAAAAAAGCCTTACCCTCCTTTCTCTATATTTCTGTATATTGTCTGTAGATAACATTGTGGTGGAGCCTATTAACAAGATTTGACAAATGAAATCCCACTCAGATGATTCTCCCGTAGGGTTTGATAGAAAAAAAATTGTGTCTAAAGTCTCCGTTTCACTTTTGACGTCACAATCGACATTACGTGTTAAATAGCGCAAGTCAACTTACCAGACCGGGTAAAAGAAAAAGAAACATTCATAGAAAATCCGGTACAATGGCGTCCCTCGTAATACATTTCTAAACGTTTCATAAATGAATTAAACATTGCTTTATAAACATACATATTTTTATGTATCGAAAGAATTACCATTTAAAATATAAAGTATTAAGATGTTGTCTTACAAGATAATTGACAGTGATGAATGTGGACAATAAATCACTTTTTATTCTATTTCAATATAATAATTAAAGTAATCGCTAAGAAAATGTACTTATTATACGTTTAAAATTGACCTAAATCTATATTTTTCTATATATAAATAATCATTATGTATAAATAAGAAATTCATGCGATTTTAAATATTTTTTTAGCTTCACGCCGTATCCCGCATATAACAGGGTAGGCAGAGGAAACAAGGGAACCTAGTGTTCGTTTCCTTTAAGACACTTCCGTTTCCCAATGGAGGCGTTTACCGTTTTGGCGTTTGCCTCGTTACCAGAGCGAGAAAAGGATTAAATATTTATTTTCCTCGAGTGGGAATGGAACCGACAGCCTGTCCCATTTACAGTCGCACATTTACAAAATCTTTACCTAATAAATATAACCACACTTTCAAGAACATTAATAATTTTTCGACTTAAAGAAATCTGAAATCGACCAATCTTTAGCAATTTATTCAAAGATCAAGCCAACCGTAAAACACCGTGACGTTGTAAGATCGTTTTAATCTCCACTAAGAGCTGGGTATGAGATTGCACTATAAATTAGTTTTCATACACCGGCTCCATAATATCATTTAATTAAGTGGTACACGCCTATACGACGTTAATTGTATCCAAGATAGGTAAGTTGTTGCGTCCCGGCTTGAAATTCTGTATTTTTTTTGTATGTTTGTGAAAATGAAGCTAGTAAAAAAAAAATCAGCTTCACGCTGTATCTCGCATACAGGCAGAGGGAAAACTAGTGTTGAGTGGCGGAACTTAATACTGGGGTTTTGCCTGGATGCCAATAAATTAAAATATTAAGAAAAAAAAATCGTGCCTGTGCTACGGCAGTCACAAAGCAAGGAAAAACATTAATAAGTCAATTTAATATTTAAATGTATAAGAAATGATATGAAATGATTTCTGCATATTGTTTTCGATATATATATTTATTCTGTAATTGTCACATTATTTTAATATTTTTAGATGTTATTCCACACAGATAAATATTTATTAGGAAAAGAAATTAAAAAAATAACATAGCAGAATTTGTACATGGACCTCTTGGACGGCTTAGAAGAGGCGCAAGTTAAAACCCGCTTCGTAATTTTTTTTGTACGTTTTCTGAAATAAGGGCGATATTTTAAATTTCACGCTGTATTCCACAATAAGAGAGAACTAATTTAATCACCACGCATCCTCCAGTTTTCGGGAAAATGTAGAAAAAAAGAACTTATTCTCGGCTTTGCATTGACTAGTGTTGAGACACTCCATTGCCCATTTTCCGCCGAATTCCGCTTTGCTTATACACTAGAGCGAAGAACAGAAAATACAAATTTAAATAAATATTTCATTTTCCCGAGTTGGGATCGAACCCACAACCATTCGCGTTTACATTCACACCCTTGCGCCACGACTGGCTTCCATAAAATTTTAGATAAAATATATGAATACTTTGCACTAACAAATGAACTATTAAATCATTTAACAAACAAGAAATTTGTTATTCATTAATCGTAGCAGGAGCACTCGGGACGGCCAGTGGTGAAAGTATTAAAATTTATGGGCATAAAGTTAATTATTAGAAGAGCTGCACTACAGAGTATGCTGGTATTCGCTCATGAATATCCTATGCGACCGGTCCTAGCTTTGGTTTAGATTTAACGACACGAGTACGATATGATATACGATTAGCTGTATAGACATATAGTGTTTTTTTATAAAAAAAAAATAATTAAATCAGCTTCACGCTGTATCCCGCATACAGCAGGGTAGGCAGAAGGAAGCTAGTGTTAAGACACTTCGTTGCCCACTTTCTGCCGAATTCTCGAGGCAGTGCGTGTTGAGTGGCAGAACTCAACGCCGCGCTTAACCTCGACACCAGAGCGAAGAAATGAAAATATAAATTTGAGTAAATATTTCATCTCCTCGAGTGGTGATCGAACCCACAACCAGTCGGTTTTATAGGTTCCACCTCGTGCCGCTGCGCCACGACTGGCCTTTTTGTTTATAATTTTCGTAAATAAGTTTATATAAATTTATACACTATCAATGATGTTGATAAAATATGTAGAATTTAGATAATTACGTGTAGGTCGTTAAACCGTAGTGGCACAGCGGTACAACATCCGACTGTAAACACGACGTGCGTTTGTTCGATTCCCAATATGGGAAAAAAATATATTTCCCCGCTCAACAATAAGACAGAGCATGATGTTGAAAATGAAGCAAAAGGTAGAGAATAGAGTGTCTGGACACTAGTTTCCTCTTGCTATATGCTGGAGCAGTGTGATGCTATAAAAAAACTTGTGTTAAATTGAAATTCACTACTAGAGACCTAGAAGGCATAGTCACTTACCAATTATCAATCAAGCCATTTAAGTAGTAATTAAATAGTAATAAATTAGTTATAATTTAAGAGAAAACAGGTAAGAAAAAACAATGAATCTACACTTAAGAAGAAAAAGAATCCGCGCCTCTTGGAAAACTTGGCGAAAATTGGGCGACCCAAGAGATCTGGGTTCCGATAGCCGCGGGTTCAAATCTCTCTGTACAAAAATGTTTTTTAAAAAGGTTGAATAATTATAAAACGTTACAAAACATTGTACAATATACATATTAAAATGTATTTCCATCAAAGTAATTAAAGTCACGAACGATGTAAATATCTTAACAGAATTAAGTTGTCGACCAAGAATTGTGGATACGTTGTAATTACACTGTTAATTAATATAGCGCATTGAAATCAACGCTAACTGCGGTCTTTATAAACTGGTGGCTGCTAAGTATGAGAGTAGTGAGTGCAAGAAAGTAGTAATATTATTTAGAAGTGATTAATATATTTTTTAGTTTAACGCTGTAACCCGCACATTGCAGATTGGGACACTCGTTCCCTTTAAGACACTTCATGTACTCACCCACACACATATTTCCATTTCCTTGGTCTGTTAATGAGGCGTGGCGTTGAGTTCCGTCACTCAATACGTAATGAATCCGGAAGTGTACATCGAATGTCTTAACATTAGGTTTCCAGGTTCCCTCTGTCTACCGTGCTATGTGCGGTATACACTGTGTAGCAAAAAAATAATAAAAAAATTGGACAGAACTTTTTAATGACAATTATACAAAACCATCGCCAAACACGTCAAAATTATTTAACCTTACTTATCCATAAAAAAAAAGAAAATCTTAAACAAACTGTTCAAGACAAAATCACAAGAAAATATATTTTTTCGCCTCTCCTAAAATCTATTTATTAAAGTAATTGATTTTACTCTATACAATGTTAAAAAAACATGATTTCCAACATTTTTCTATTCGTGCAACGGCTCGCAAGTAAAAACGTTAAACGAGAACGCTCTGATTACTAAGACCCAGTGAATCTTCAATACTGGCTTCTTATAACACGCCTATCTTAGTTCAATTATGTAGCTCCACGGTACTTGTAGGTTAAATAAAAATAAGGTGGAGGTCACAATGGAGATCGACAATGTATATTTTAAGTTTATATAGTAAATTTATATGGTATCGGACCCTGTGCGGCTTCGCCCGTTTCTTTTTATTTAAAAAAAAAATGGAAAAATTGGTTGGTTATTTTAATTTGGTTAACTATATTGATGTTATGTAATAAATAAACAGTATTTTTATTTAATTTTGCTCCTGCATATCTATTTTGTGCACGTGCCTCTACCGAATGTAGTTATTTTCACGCGTGATTTTTACAAATTTCATCTACCCAAAGATATTTGCTTAGAATTATCATTTGACAAAATAAAATAATATTTATTAAATATTTTTGACATTTTATTCTATTTCTTCTATATCAAAGTCATATATGAATTATATAACTAAATAAAAAAAATTACATAAATTTGCTGTAGTCTTATAAAAACAATAATAAATATTTTTTTTACTTAAAATATATATATATCTTGAATAAATATTGCATTAAAATTATTGTAATTGACGTTTTATATATATTTTTTGCAGTGATAGTAATCATATCAGTTTAAATGTTAAATGTAAACGAAGTATGGCCTCAAAAGTTATAAATAACTTAATGCATTTTTACTTAAAAAATCGATCACGGCGATATTAAAATGTTTTTCACACAAACAAAAAAGTGCACCTCATCGATTGATTGGATGTGACGACTAACAGCTTTTCATAGAATTCGGGTTCGACGACACGGCACGATTGGCCTTTGGGATGACTCGTTTGAATTATTTTGATCTTCTCTAGCTTCTCTATTATAAATGTAATTTATTTTGCTTCACGCATGTATGAGGCCAGTAGTGGCGCAGGAGCTCAAGTGTGTGACTGTAAACGGGATTGGTTGTGGGTTCGACTCCCATTCGAGGAAATGAAATATTTATTCAAATGTATATTGTATTATCATTTCGTCACTCTCGCGTGGCGGTGAGTTCCGCTACTCAATATACCATGGTTTCAAAATTCGACGGAAAATGGAAAACAGAGTATCCCAACACTAAGTTATCTCTACCAACCCTACTGTGTGTGGGATACAGGGTGAAGCTGATTAGATAAACGATTCATGCTACAAGAAATTAATTCTCCACTTCCTTATTACCGTACATATGGGCGTACTAAATATTTATGCATAGTTTCATTCGGTATATGGCTTAGATATACCTAAAAAAGGCAAAACGGCGCTGAGTTCTGCAACTCAATACATTATGTCTCATAAATTCGCCATAAAGTAGAGAACGGATTATCTTAACACTAAGTTCCCTCTTCCTACCCCACTCTATGCGGGATACAGCGTGAAGCTGAAAGTAAAAGAAAGAAAAAAAAATATTCTTTATTGCACTTAAAACGTATAAGACGTACAATATTGAAAAAATAGTTAACAAATGTGTGTTTATTTCTAAAATAAATAGCTGAAAAGAAAATTCACAACCAACCTATTAATAGTATGTTTGATTAAACACGCTAACCTCAGGAACTACAGAAGAAAATTTGGTTTAATAGTCAACTTCTGGGAAAGGTTCTCCGTTTCGATATAGCCCACGGTACCTGCAATACCTTGGGCAATTAGCATGTGTCATACACAACTCTTCATTATTTCTAATATACCCCTCAGGCCAAGCAGCAGGTAGAAGCTGGTGTCTTAATAATAGTAATTTACTACCGGTACGACATCTCATTACGGTACAAACACCTTAATAATTAGGATAAAAAATTTAAATAAATCTATAAATAAGCTTTATCGTGTATCCCGCTCACAACAGGGTACACACAGGGGACATGGTGTTAAGACACTACGCTCCCCACATTCAGTAGAATACTGGAGACATTGCGTGTTGAGTGGCGGAAGTACGCCGGGCTATTTTGCCTTGTGCCAGAGCTAAGAAATGAAAATATAAAAAAATAATAATATACATTCTCCCGAATGGGTATTAACCCACATCCGTCAAAAGCAGCAAAGAAATTTTTTTTTAGAAAATTTTTGCAAAAACTTACCGTGGTGGAATTTGAACTCGTGCTTTTTGGAAACCATCCAAGCGCCCTGACCACTAAGCCATGCGTTCTTTTAAGAACGTATACGTTACACGTAATATAAATAATAATTAATATTTTGATTTGGTCTCGAGAATTGGGTGGTAAATGGGACAACGAAATATCTTAATTGGAATGTCTTAACACTTGGTTCCAAGGTTCCCTCTGTCTATCCCACTACGGGACGAAGCATGTAGCTAAATAACACAAATAAATAAAAGAATTCCAAAAAATATTTATTTAGAAAAAAATATATAAAATATTTCACTTCCCAGAGCGGAAATCGAACCCCACCGCGTGCGCCAGCGCCGCGACGGCCTCATTTAATATTATATTTTTGTATAATTATTTCTTCACGACTATTTCAACACAAAAAAGAAACACATCTCTCAAGAAGTTTCCCAACGGAATGCTGCACTTATTTATAATTGGAAACACTAAGACTAATTGGAAACACGAGTTTTTACTTTACACTATATATGAAATATAATTTATACTCTGTAATTCTTTATAAAGTATGAGCAAGATTATTTAATTTTTATCTTATATTTGTAGAGGCATGTGTGACTGTAAGGGTTGTGGGTTTGATTCCCACTCAGAGTAATAAAATATCTAAAAATATAATTTCCTTGCTCTGATAACGAGGCACAGCACGGCTATGAGTTCCACCACTCAACACGCAATGCCTTCAGCGGAAAGTCAGCGACGGAGTGACTTAGCACTAGGTTCTCTTTGCCTACCCTGCCATATGAGGGATACAGTGTGAAGCTAAATAAAAAAAACAAAAAACTTAAGTAAGGCGGCCTTTACAAGAATATTTTTGTATTAAAAACTTCTAATATAATTTTTATATTGTTAAATAAACCAATTTAAACTATAAAATATTGAATAGAATTCTTCATAACAATTTTATTCCTATAAAGGAATTTTATAGGTCAGACCAATTTATCCACTCTGACATCCCACTACCGCTCCTGTACTTATATTAAATTGTTATCGTTTACATTATTAATAGTTTATTTGAAAGTGCTATTCGAAATATATATCAAGTTTTGTTCGATTTTCGTGATTAATTACACCGTTTTTATGTCTTTTACTTGAATTTATGTAATTTATAGTATGTAATGTTATGGTTCCAATAAATTTTAAAATATATATAGGAGTCGTTAAGAAATATTAACTCAGTGGTTTTTTAAATAAAAACACTAATGAATGAGGCCAGTTGTGGCGCAAGGGCGCAAAATGTGACTGTAAAATCGATTGATTGTGGGTTCGATCTCCACGAGGAAATTAAATATTTATTTACATTTATATTTTCATTTCTTCGCTCTGGTGTAGAGGCAAAGCGTGGCGTTGAGTTCCGCCCATCAACACGCAATGCCTCCGGAACTCGGCGGAAAGTGTGGAACAGAGTGTCTTAACACTAATTTCGCTTTGCCTATCCTGCTGTGTGCGGGATACAGCGTGAAGCTGAAAAAAAAAATCTCTACAAAAGCCAGCCGTGGCACTAAAGCGTGTGACTGTAAGTGCGACAGGTTGCGGGTTCGATTTACACTTGAGAAAATGAAATATTTAATATTTTAATTTTGTCGCCCTTTTAACAAGGTAAGGCGTGGCATTGAGTTCTGCCACTCAACACCCAACATTAGGTTTCGGCAGAAAGTGGGAATTGGAAGTGTTTTAGTGGGAACGGAGTGTTTTAACTTTAGGGTTCCAGGTTAACTCTGCCTACCGTGCTATGTGCGGAACACGTTTGAAGATAAAAAAAAATCTAAAGCCATTGTGGCCTAGCGTCTGACTGCAGACGCGACGCTAGTAGATTCAATCTCCATTCGAGGGAATGAATTATCTTCATTTCATTTTGACATAACATCGCGGCGTTAAGTTCCACCACACAACACAAAATATTTTGAATTTGGGAATTAAGAGGATAGTCAAACACGATATTCTTCATTTCACACTGCTCATAAATTAAAATATCACTCAATTAAAATATCATATTTTATATAATAGAAAAAAATACAGTAAAATAGCTCTCATTTGGATAATCAAGTGCTCGAGAAAGTCAGATTTTGCTATGGTTTTTAAGCATATTATGTTTGAACAAGTCTTGACGCTAACTTCTTTTTTTTAAGGTCACGCCGAATCCCGCACATTATAGGGTAAGCACAGGGAACCTAGGTGGTTAGACACTCAGTTTCCTTTAAGACCCACCTTTCCCACTTTCCGCTGATTTCTGGAGACATTGAATGTTAAGTACCGAAACTCAACGTCGAGCTTTGCCTTGTTACCAGTGCTAGGAAATAAAAGTATTAAATATTTCATTGCCTCCATTCCCTCGAGTGGGAATCGAACACAGAACCGCAGTTCGCAGTCGCGCGTTTGTTCCTCTCCGCGATGACTGGCCTCATTACATTTATTGTTATTTTCTTCATTTAAAAACTGTTATTCGGGAAACAACAGAACAGGTTAAGGGAACCAGTTTCTTCTTGATACAGTGGATTAGCCTCGTAAGCCTCGCAAATGAAATTATTACACCAACTCTTCACGCGATATTTAGGGCTGATACTTTATACTATTTGTTATTTTTATTAAATCTATTATATACATATTATTATCTATATTTTTTCACTTTGAAGGCAATCATGACACAGTGAGCCACTGTATTTGCGACGGTTGTAGGTTTGATTTCTGAAGATAACTGCGGTGTTGAGTTACGTCACCTTAACGCAGAATGTTCCGAAATCGGACGGGAATTACAGAATTGGTCAACGCAAAGTTCTTCCTGCTTAGCCTGCTTCATTTTTGTACGAGAAGAATACATCTCTAAGATTGATTCAACTGTTAATGATTTGTTATGACTATTGTATTTTTACAATCAAACTGTTTTAAAATATTTTTATGACAGTTTTTTATTATTCTATAGTAATATAATTATAAAAAAGTACATTATTTATTTAAATGACAATTTTAATTCATTTACCAATTCAAGTTAACAAAAATTTTAATTAAATTAATTAGCTTCACGCTGTATCCCGCACACAGCAGGGTAGGCAAAGGAAACCTTGTATTAAGACACTCCGTTCCCCATTTTTTACCGAGTTCTAGAGGCATTGCGTGTTGAGTGGCGGAACTCAACGCCGCGCTTTGCCTCGACACCAGAGCGAAGAAATGAAAATATAGATAAATATTTCATTTCCCCGAATGGGGATCGAACCCACAACCACTCGATTTTACAATCACACTTTTTTCCTCTGCGCCACGACTGACCTCTAACGTTTAACTTTAAAGTTAACGGTTTACAAAAATGAATTTTCCCCGAAAATTGCATAAATAAATAAAAAAATGCAACAAAAAATTACATTTACACACAAATTTAGCAGCTTAATCTACCATTAAATTAAAGTTGCTAAAAGAAACTTAAGAACTCAATTTTAAATTGTATATCAAAGTCTCTTTTATTGAGATATAATTATATAAAATTATTTAAGAAGCTTCGCCCCTCGTGCGTTCGCTTCGCTTGCTGTGATAAAATAAGATATATTTTTGTAGTATGTAATTTTTTTTGCTGCTGTTTCCTCATCTATTTTTATAATAAAATTCTAAGGAAACGGTGTCTACGTGCGGAAGTAATATAACAGATAATGTTATTGGTGGCAATTAATAACGAAATAAAACCAAAAATAATATTTTTTACAATTTTTGTCTGTTTGTTTGCTAAAAATAAACATTGAAATTTACTCTATTATTTAGGAAGAAGAAGATTTCCTTAACTAACTAAGTTGTGTTTGTTTTATTTCAATTGGTTTATGAATAACAAAATTATATCATTTTAAAGAATGTTGTTTGACAAAATTGCTATAAAAATAAAAATTAAAAGTATTTTTTTCAAAGTCATAGGTATTGGCGGTAAAGTGTATATTTTTTAACCTTTAGTAGTATTTTTGTAGTAGTATGTGTTTACGTTATTGGTATCTATGCGTAATTGCGTCACAAATGAACAAAAAAAACCTACGTGTAAACTGTTGAGGTATCTTGATTAATTTCTTTAGGTATGGGTTTAAAATATTTTACCCTATATGCTGTTCCCGTAAAAGGAGCGCTGACGCTTCCAACCTGTATAATAGGAATTTTTACATACAATATATGTAATAAATATATATGTGTATGTACAAATATGTATTTATTACATATATTGTATGTAAAAATTCCTATTATACATGTATATAAACATACCTAAAAAAATTATACTTGTACATTCTTAATTAATAAATAATTATTTTTAAGTAAAGACAAGAAATAATAATTATGCATACAATATAATAGTTAAATGTTTATAAATAATAGCTACAAATGAAAATTGAGAGAGAGTTTATTGTTTTATTTAATTCTTTACATGGATAGTTTGATATTAACAATTATTATAATAATCAGCTTCACGCTATATCCCGCTCACAGCAGGGTAGGCAGAGGGAACCTAGTATTAAGACACTCCGTTGTCGACTTTCCGCCGAATTCTGGAAGCATTGCGTGGTGAATGGCAGAACTCAACGCCGCGCTTTGCCTCGACATCAAAGCGAAGAAATGGAAATATAAATTTAAGTAAATATTTCATTTCCTCGAGTGGGGATCGAACCTACAACCAGTCGCGTTTACAGTCGTACTTTGTGCCCTTGCGCCACGACTAGCCTTAATAGTTATTAAAATTGCAATTGATAAATATTTAAAAAAAAACATTCAAATTAAAGAATGCAAAAAAAGAGGTATTTTTTTTTGTAAAAGTTAATAGTAAGTTACAAAAACGAAGTAAAATTAAGTCTTTTATTTTTTATTTGCGAAGTACAGATCCTATATTAGAAAACCAGTAATTTTTTTTTGGCCTTCCTTTTTCTTAATATTTAAAACAATTAAATATAACTTGATGTATATCTTATCCATCCGAAAAAAATATAAATAAATAAAAAGCAAGTATTTTAGCACAATAAAAACTATTCGTTTTTACATTCTGTAAAGTTAAAAGAGATCTTTTGACAGTGTCGTGAGCGTATACCATTGCGTGTGTCTAATTTGAAGGGTTAAGAGCTCAAAAAAAAAAAATGTTCACAGTTGTAGTCGTTGCGGTGTACCCTTATATATTTTAAACAGCGCAACGGATTTTTTATTTTTTTCTTATAAACAAACTGATTCAAAAAGTATGTTTATAATTTTATATTGTTAGAAATCTAAGTATCTATTAATATTGTTATAAATTTGCATTAAACACGCAACCCCTCAAGAATTCCTCGGAAACAAGGTGACTTATTACTAGGTTCCTAGGTTCCCTCTGCCTACCCTGCTAAGTTCAAGATACAGCGTGAAGCTGAAAAAAATATTATAAAATAGAACAATACACAGTAATTTACCTACATTTCTGTAAATACAGTAACACAGTAGAACCACACAATATTTATTGCAACACGTAACCCTGCGTCTGCGCAATTTGTTTCGATCATATTGAGATCTCTCAATACACCGCGTAAATTGGCCTAACTGTATTGCGGGCAAACATTTGTGATTTTCTTCTGCGAAAGCTTCCTATAGAGATTTACAATGTTCTGTTTTTGTCTTTTTACAAAATATAATGGTTTTTCTGATCTGTTTTAGTCTGAGTACTTTTTTCATATTATGTTATAATTTAAATATGTTTTTTTTTTCTATATACAGCGATGTATATATTTTAAAATCAGGTTAATAATAAGAGTAATGATCTATAGTATTGGCGAACTCATGGATTTAATTGAGTTTCTTGAGGCTTCTAACAAATAAATCTATTTATTGTTATTATATATATTATTTATTAAATATTTTTTTAACGCAGCGTAATTTTAAACTGTCCAATCCGTCCGTCCGTTCGGACGTTTTCTATAAAGTATTTTTCTTTCCTAAGTGTGGAATAACATTTTAAAATTTAAAAAAATATTACCTGTAATAAAAACGCCACGCCACGACTGGCCTCAATTATCATTAAATTATATGTATACAAAATTTTTGATTTACAGCTGTTAAATTAAAAAAATATATCTATATTATACATATATTCTTTGAGAATATTCGATCGAGGGTAGATATACTTCACGCAAAGCGTAACTTAACAAAAAAAGTTTAAGTAATATTATTATAATTGTTGAAATGGTCACGCACTTGACTCGCCATCGCAATTGACAGAAGCGATTATCAAAATTAGCAAAAAGCATATAATAATTTCATTGTAAGCCTTTTGTTTAATATGCTTCCATAAATTTTATTTATTTTTGTATCGCATTAAGTGTTGTGAGTAGATTGAAAGTTAATTATATATAACTATATAAATCTGAAATAAATAAAAATCAGCTTCACGCTGTATCCCGCACACAACAGGGTAGGCAGAGGAAAATATATATGTAAGTAAATATTTCATCTCCTCGAGTGCGGATCGAACCCACAACCAGTCGGTTTTACAGTCACACTTTGTGCCCCTGCCCCACGACTGGCTACACAATTCTGTAGTGGCACAAAGGGGCAGCGTCTTAATGTAAACGCGATTGTGGGTTCAATCCCAACTTGGGAGAATGATTTTGGGAGGAACAAACATATTTAAATTATTTTTATTTCTCCGTTACCTAGTGTCCTTAAACTATTTTCCCTCCGTCTACTCTGCTATACGGGAAAAAGTATAAACCTGATTTCATACTTAACTACTCTACACTTCTGAGGTCGTCGTAGCGACGGTTGTGGGTTCGACTCCCACTCGGAATAGTTAAATATTTAATATTTTCTTTTCTTCGCTCTGGTATTAAGGCAAAGCTTTGAGTTACGCTACTCAACACGTAACGTTTCGAGAATTCTGCTGAAAGCGAAAAACAATATCTTAAAGTATCTTAATGGGAACGGAGTGTGTCAACACTAAGTTTTCTCTGCCCATTATTATTTCCAATTAGATTCTAAAAATACATTTTAATATTTAAAATTTAATCATAACTAAAGTATTCTTGAACTTAAAACTACCAAATGCTATATAGTAATTAGAGTTTAAAGTTACTACAACTTCCATCGATTCTTAAGTGATTGTTTGTTTATCAGACAGATCCAACCATCTCTATTAACGCAAATAGGTTAACAAGCAGAATCTGAAACTGAGATTGCTACGAACTAACTGACTAACTAACTATACATAGTACTAATGTGAAAATGAACTAAAGATAAAAGATAGTAGTATTCGAGAATCTGGCCGGCGCTGCGTTACCGGCGCTCGTTAGCTTCAAAATGGGGTTTTGTCACGAAGAAGGCCACCAAATTTATGATTGCATGCTCCACACTGGGGTGCAACGAGATTACTTATAGGCTGAGGGGCAGTTAAAAAAAATGTGTGTTAATATGTTTTTTTTTCAATTTAAGCCTATTTTATTAACTTGTACTTAATATAAATGAGTGGTTTTCAAATATATTTATGGAGTGAGAGCATAATTAAATCTCGTCGGTTATTTCTTATTATCTTCGATTATATAAGGCTATTTAAAATATCATAAATTAATCAATAAATAATATCTTCATTGAAGCAATACATATGTATATTATAAAGCTGAAGAGCTTTCATGGTTGAATGTGCTAGTCGCAAGAACTACAGCTTCGAATTATAAAACTTTTTTAACTATACTTCTTAGGTTATCTCTGACCATTCTGGGAAGAGTAAAATATCATGAAGCTATAGTATATCATGAATTTATTATCAAAAAGATAATAAAATATCTACAAAAGATTATTCTGAACACAATAATACCTTTTTAAGCCTTAAGACACTCCGGCCCGTCCTTCCGTTACCAGAGCGAAGAGATGAAAATATTAAATATTTTATACTCCCTAGTGGTAATCGAATCCACAACTCTGCGCCGCAATGGCCATAAAAACACTTGAACGGCTTAATTTGTAATAGCCTCTTGGACTATGATTGCTAATCTAGCTTACCGCTTAAAGCGATTCATATTAGAACGCGGTGCAATTTACTTAGTTTAGATTCACCTGGACTAGATAAATTTAACCAATGACTCAGATCTATATTTCATGCTTATTTTACCAACTTCATTATATTAGGGCTTGGAGCTGACGTCAGCTATTTACGATTTATCGATTAGAAGCAAAAAAAAATTTGAATGTTTTTAATAATTTTATTCGAAGTATGTAGTAGTGAGTAAAAGTTAATATTGAGGCTAAAGAAAGGCTCATACTTAATAGTTAAATGGAATACTTTAAATGTTTCCATTTACATTTTGTTAAAAAAACGGAAATATGACTATGATGCCAGTCCTCAGAGTGAGTCGCCAGACTGGTTATGGGTTCGATTCCCATTCGAGGTAATTAAATATTTAATGATTTCATTTGTAACTCTGGTAACGAGGCAAAGCGCGGCGTTGAGTTCGGCACTCAACACGCAATACCTCCTGAATTCAGCAGAAAGTGTCTTGAGAACGAAGTGTCTTAACACTCTGTCTACCCTGATATGCGAAAAAAATAGCGTAAAGCTAAAAAATATGATTTTTTTAAACACCGCAACATACAAGCGGGAACTAAAAGATTAATATTATTCAAATTTAAGTAATATTTATTATACGAAATATTTACCACTACAAGTTTATCAGTAAAGCTTACTTCACAGCAGCTTGAACAAGAAACCGCAATGCTTACTGCAGTTTATCAAATTAAAATATACAACCAATATTAAAAGATCTAACGATAACTATTATTTACAGGTCCACAGCACGGCATCGGTGAGTCCATTTTTCATGCAAATCGTCTGATCACGGGAACATAATAGCAAATTCAGCAGCCACTTTATATAGAAATTATATAGAACAATGCATTCATAAATCAAGAATGTAAACTAGGATGTATGATAAGTTTCTTACTTTAATATATATCTATATGTGTATGAATGTCAATGTATATATGTATTAATATACATAAACATATATATTGATATATTAAGGCGAGTCGTAGCGCAGGGGCACAAACTGTGACTGTAAAACCGACTGGCTGTGAGTTCGATCCCCACTCGAGGAGATGAATAATTTACTAAAATTTATATTTCCATTTCTTCGCTCTGGTGTCGAGGCTAAGCGCGGCGTTGAGTTCTCCCACTCTACACGCAATGCCTCCAGAATCCGGCAGAAAGTGGGGAACGGAGTGTCTTAACACTAGGTTCCCTCTGCCTACCCTGCTATGTGCGGGATACAGCGTGAAGCTGATTTATTTTATTTAACATATATATACATTGACTAATAAATACATTATCCTTCTTTGCGTACAGTCGGGTAAAAAAAGAATAGTCAAGAATAATAGTATGGTTGGTAGCTCGTTTTACGTAAACTAGAATGTATGATAACTTCCTTATGTTAATATATATTTATTAAGGGTATGTAATTTTGGGATTTATGCAGATTGTGCTTTTTGCCTGGTTCCAGTGTTTTTTTGAAACACACACGTGTACACATATATATACATTGACTTACAAAAACATTACTCTCCTTTGCATTGCACAGTTGGATAAAAAAAGTCTTAGTTGATAGCTCGCTAGTTTCTTACTTTAACACATCTTTATTTAAGAGTACTTAGCTTTGAATTATATGCACATTGTGTTCCTTATCGTTGAATTATTGTTTTTATTGTTTATCTCTGTAAATAAAAATTAGGTCGGTTAACATAATGATTATAGAAACTAAAAAAACACAGCAGAATTCTTGTCTGTCTGTTCGTTTTGCCAATTTTTGTTTCGTTTTGCAAATTTGCCAATCACGCAAAAACTACCAGACAGAAGTGGATGATTTTTTGTACGAAAATAGCTAAAAAAATTAAAAATGAAAATGACAAATTACTTAAAAAACCGATAACTACTAAATGGAAGTGAATGTATTTTGGCTAGGTAACTTATCGATGAAAAATGTATACGTATTCTAATAATATTTTCATTTCCTTAGTTTTAAAGGACACTCCAAAACATTTTTATTCTTAATTTATAAGAAAAAATATAATGAAATTGAATAAATTTTTATTAAAATAATTCATATGTTTCTTACAAGTTGTTTCATTAGAGGCCACCATGGCGCAGTGGACACAACGTTTGACTGTAAATATGATGATTGTGAGTTCGATTCCCACATGAATAAAATATTTTTATCTCTCGCTCTGGTAAAACAATGGTACATTGCGTTAAATTGCGCCATTTGCCCCGCAATATGTCAAATTAGGGCAAAAAATAAAGAACGCCAGACAGATGGTATCAGGTTTTCTCTGAGTACTCTACAAGCAGCGTGAAGCTCATGATGCTTAGTTTAGCCAGATCCCTTTCGTCTGATACCTCATTTGAACTAGGGACTTTAATAAGAAATGTTGCCCTCCTTTTAAGACTATTATTTTTTAAGATTTAACCACAAAGCACTCAACACGCAATGCCTCCAAAATTCAGCAGAAAGTGAGGAACGGAGTGACTTAACACTAGGTTCCCTCTGGCTACCCTGCAGTGTGCGAGATACAGCGTGAAGCTGATTTATTTATTTAACCACAAATTAACAACTTTCAATTTTTTTTTCTGAGTTAATACTACCTGTAGATGGTAGCTGTCAAATTTCCTAATTCTAGATCAACTGGAAGTGCCCTATTAATTTTTATTCCCTATATAGTGACGAAATACGCGTTTTTTGCGATATAAACGGCCATATCTTTTTTTTAAGTAAATGTAAAAATACATTTTTTTTTTCAGAAATTCAAGGGAACGTAGATCTGAGTATATGGTTTGAATTTCAATTCGATGTCTCCAAGCGTTTCTGAGATAAAAGTTCTTGACAGATAGACAGACAGACCGACGAAAAACAAAATAATCTTATAAGGGTTCCTTTTTCCTTAAAAGATAGGGAACCATAAAAAGAATAATCTTAGCTGGTAGCTCGCTTTACATTTAATACAACTTTCAACAGAGTCAAAGGTCAGTGTTTATCTAAACTATTGTTCGAAGTTGTTTCCTTAGTATACGTAACTTACTAACTAAAATTATGACTGTTAATATTAAGTTCGTTGTATGAAATTTTATACTATTTATCACCCACTTTTGTTATTATTTTAATGTAATAAATCACGTCATAATAATTTAGGAAAGAGAAATCTAGTTTCCCACTCTAAAAGCTGCATTATTTTATTCAATTTTAGACATTTTAATAATTGCTCAAATGGTAATCGAACCCACAATCAACACGTATAAAGAAACAAGATCGAACATGTCACACGATAACGTCAATATCATCATAAAAACTTAATAAAAAAATGGCTTTATACTAATTAATAATAATATAGGTACTACTATGAAGTTATCAAAGTATGTAACATTTGATCGGATAGCAAGCCGTAAAGATGTCTAAAATTCTGATATCTTATTTTTAAGGGCACATTCAGAACATTTTACATTGGAATTAAAGATATTGGCCACATGGCGCGGTTGGATGGACGTTTTATCTGGATACTAATTATAAAGCTGTACTGTGTGTTTGGTTGATTGCGCTAATCTCGGAAACTGGTAGTATGTATTGGAAAAATATTTTTGTGTTGGATTGTCCATTTATAAAAATTATAGCCCAAATTACATATTATTAATTGTTTTGATTTGACACACTATATGTGTAGTTTTAGTCACTGAGGTGCGTTGAATTCCGCCGCTCAACACGCAATGCCTCGAAAAATTCCGCGGAAAGTTGGGAACAGAGACATTTTAACACCAATAGATGCCCAGGTTCGGGATACAGCGTGAAGCTGATTTATTTTTAGATTTATTTTTTATCTAGAATTACTTAATTAGAAAGCATTAAATCTGTCATTTGCGCCTTCTGGATATAAAGCTTTCGTTCGCTTAGACGTTATCTTAGGTCCATTATATCTAATAGTCGCTAGTTTATGTTTCATCCGAGTGATGTAATGTGGCGTTCTCGATTAATGCTTGTTATAAAGGTTTGAGGCCAGTAGTGGCGCGGCAAAAGCGTGCGATTCTAAACACGACAGGTTGTGAGTTCGATTCTCATTCGATGATATGACATATTTGATATTTTCATTTTATCGTTCTGGTAACGCAGTTATAAAGTGTGGCGTTGAGTTTCGCCAATTACAACGCCATCCAGAATTTGGAAAATAGAGATTGGAAAATAGAGATGGAGTCTTTAACAATAGGTTTCCTTTGCTTATCTTGCTATGTGCGGGATACAACGTAATCAAAAAATAAAAGTTTTCATTTGGACAGCTTCCGGCTAAAAGTGATGGTAGTAGGTTTTCGATATCTATTCAACGGAATGATTATATTTTAATTATTTTCATTTTCCTTATAAGACAAGCACGGCTTTGTGTTCCACCACTCAACACGCAACATCTCACAAATTGGATGGGAAATTGAGAAAAAGAGTGTCTTAACACTAGGTCCCCTCTGTTCACCCTGTCATATGTGAAAAACAACTTGAAAATTATTTTATAAAGATCTTAAAATTATCGAACGATCATTATTTCTTAAGCACTGTACCAGAAATCGCGTGGATGGGCGTAAATTATATAGTAGTGCTGTAGGCTAAGCTTGTGGCTTTATACATGATAGCTAGGTGAGATGCACATGTATGCTGAAGTTAGGAATATTTTATATGGGAAAGAAGGTGCAAAAATGTGATACATTAAATTAGATTCATTTTGATACCATTCGTCCGTTTAGAATAATTGACTCTTTCCAGTCATCACCGCACTCTGAACTGTTTGTTTTCTTGATATTTAAGGTTCACGTTGTATCCCACACCTAGCGGGGTACACAGAGGAAACCTGGGAATCTAGTGTTATGAAACTTAGTTTCCTACTTTCCGCCGAATTCTTGAAGCATTTCTTGGAGGTAACAAAAAGTGAATACTTGCAGTACAAATAAATAAAAAAGTGAAAGTTTATAAATTATATACTAGTAGAAAAAAAAAATCATTACAAACTTTTTATTTGACTTTTTGATACAGTAAACTCCATATTTATTTACATAGTAGCGCGGGCGCCCGTGCGGCTTCGCCCGCTTAAGCTGTACGAATATTTATTAAATATATGTATGAAATTATTTTCAATTCTCGATAGGATTAGTAAGAAAATGTAAGCCTAAATTATCAAAATATGCCGAAAAAGAATAATAAGTAGATATAACTATAGGAAATAAAATTCTTAACATTAGAAAAAATATCCGAGTAATTAAAATTAACAAATAAATAAGTAAAAGTAAAAAAAATAATCAAATTTAATTCAGCTTCACTCACACAGCAAGATAGGCAGCGGAAACATAGTGTTAAGATACTCTGTTTCCCACTTTACGCCCAACGGCGGAACTCAACGCCTCGCTTTGCTCCGACACCAGAGCGAAGAAATGGAAATATAAATTTAAGTCAATATTTAATTCCCTCGAGTGGGGATAGAACCCACAACCGGACGAGTTTACAGTCACACTTCGTGCACCTATGCCACGACTGGCCTAAAAGTAACTAAAGAAAATTCCTAATATTATAAATAAAAAGCCCTTATGTTCATCCCAAGACCCTCAAGCAACTCTATAAGAAGTTTTATCACAATCGTATCATCATGTCACAGACAGACAGACAGACAGACAGAGTTGCTTTCGAATTTATATTATAGGTATGAATTGCTATGTATTTGCAGGCAAACTCATGACTTGGGTTTATTAAAATGACAACTTTTTTTAATGAACCGATTTTGATGAAACAAACTAAATGTTTTGCTTAGTTAAAACAAAGCAAATGTTGAAAGTTTTACCTAACTCCGTTCAGTACTTTTGGAGATAAGCGTAATCATAGATAAGAACAGACAAAAAAAAATTGCTTTCTTCTTCTGCTTATTCCTTTCAAGAGACCCTTCCTCTATCAATCTCAGTGAAAAGTATTAAATGTACAGACAACATATTATTACTAATTTATTATACATATAGATAAATAAATATACAATAAATAGAAACACATCGCGATCCATATAAAGGCAAACATACAGCAGCTCCTATAATTAACATTTGATGAACGCGATTACCCGAAAATGGCGTTCCGTGCGATTCACTCTAGATCTCACGCAAACCAGCCGCCCACTGCCGAGATCTCATTATAAATAACAAACACCCATCCCAGATAGAAACTAGTGGCCAATCTACTAGATAATACTATAATAAGATGGTATACGTAGTTGACTTTTGTTTAATTTGTATAATTAAAGTTATACAAATTTTATTATTATTGTTTTTAACATTTTTAAAGTGTTATTCCATACTTAGGTAAGGAAAATATTTATTTAGTATACGTGTAAAAATCTGAACGTAGCGAGATTTGAACCCATTAGTACCCAAAGTATTATCCAATGGTGTCCAGAATTATTATTATATCGTTATTTAAGGCTAAGTTAGAAATCGACTGTAATGTTATAAAGCCTATAGCACTCCTAGGGAATATAGCTTTCATATAAAACAAAAAAATATAAAACCAGTAGGTACTTACAGAGATCTAAGCGTTTAAACAAACGAACAAACTCTTTCGCTTTATTATATTAATATAAGATACGGCAGGAAAGGCATTATTAAATAGTTTGGTGTGGTCTGAATAAATATATATTTGGTTATTGTTATTTTTTTTGATTTTCATTTTTTTAGAGGAAATTCAAATACGTAATATTTAATTTCCCCGAGTGGAAATCGAATCTAGAACCTGTTGTATTTACAGTCGCACGCTTGTGTCCCTGCACTACGACAGTCAAATTTAAAATAATAATTATTACATATTTTTCTAGCTTTACACTTAACCCTTAAAGCAGAGTAGGCAAAGTGACCCTAGTGTTAAGACACTCCATTACCCACTTTTCGTCCAACTTTCGAAGGATTAAGTGCTGAGCGGCGAAACTTAACACTCCGCTTGGTCGACTAATTAAAATAAAAATAAACATAGACATCTATAAATAATATCTAATATATATTAACTAAAAACAAATATAATCATGGCATTTTAAAAAATCAGACGCTGTTCCACTGCACTACGATGGCTTCGAATTATTACTATACTATACTAGCTTCAAGATTTTTTCGAATTAATATTTACGTATAAGAAAACCGTAAAAGATCAATGTCTGGACATGAAAGATATACGTGCAATCAATATGGGAGGCATTTGGCGATGTAATAGAACCCAAAATAATGTTTTTTAATGTTTATGTCTGTTTGTCGGTTTGTCTGTAAGTAGCTAGTATAGTAATACAATTCTCAAATATTTATATTATATGGTGTATTAAAACATAGAAGTAAAAGAATAAAATTAGGGCCAGCCGTGGCGTAGAGGCACAAAATGTGACTGTAAAACCGACTGATTGCGGGTTCGATCCCCATTAAAGGAGGTGAAATATTTACTTAAATTTAAATTTCCGTTTTTACGCTCTGGTGTCGAGGCAAAGCGCGGCGTTGAGTTCTGCCATTCAACACCCTATGGCTCCCGAATGCGCCAGAAAGTGCCGGAGTGTATTAACACTAAGTTCCCTTTGCTACCCTGCTGTGTGCGGGAAACAGCGTGAAGCTGATTTTAAAAGAATAAAAAAATCTTTTCACTTGGACCACCTCAGATCGAGTAACTCTTTGCCACTGAAGTATTAAGATAATGCCACCTCACACGAGGCTCTCTACATGCCTCTATAGGACCGGTCTAAAATATTATATTAATTTAAAATCCATTATAGCTGCCTTGTAACTTTACTGTCTTCGCTTTTACACAGTTAACTCTATAGACTATGATTAATTACTGATGTTATTACACATTTTTAATATGAACTTTATAATAATATAGGTAATTTGCTTATGAGTTAAACGTTTATAAAATTTTTTATTGGCATAATTATTCATGGGGAGTTTTCTATATATAAAATGATGTTAAAAGCACTCAAAGACGTCAATTAGCGTGGTATTATTTATTAATATAAAAAAATATTGGTTCAGGTAATATATATAATAGAAACATAAAAACCACTCGGTATAATTTTTGTCTGTATGTCCGTTAGTTTGTATGTCAATCACGCAAAAATATTAAAAATAAATTGATGTGGTTGGTGAGTGAATGTTTAATATAAATCTGGATTTAAATTATATATAAATAAAAACCGATAAAATTAAATTACTTGAAATATTGTTTACTACTAGTTAAATTACGTCGTTTGAAATTAAATTATAAATTTTTAATGTTAATTGTTAAAAATAAAATTAGCTTCACGCTGTATCCCGCATACATCAGGATAGGCACAGAAAACCTAGTGTTAAGACACTCCGTTCCCCACTTTCCGCCAAATTTTTTGGAGGCATTGCGTGTTGAGTGGTGGAACTCAACGGTGGGCTTTTGCCTTGTTGTCAGAGCGAAAAAGTTAAAATATTAAGAAATAATAATTAAATCCCTTGAGCAACACCCTTCACAGTCATTTTGAAGCGCCAAACGCCACCCAAGCACCAAACGGCCTCAAAAAAAAACTATGCAATATATTATATATCTTTCTATACATTCTTCAATTAGTATTTTTAGTGTAAACATAACACACATTTTTTAACAGAACATATCAGTGAAACCATTAAACAGCAATAACTTATAATTCCATCCAATATATCCAATACAAAATACATTAAACATAGAAAAAAACACACACAAACATAACTAATATAAATAAAACAGTAGCACAGATTAAATACCCAGATACCACATAACTGGTATTGATATAAGGAGTCGTATACAAAATCAGTGACACATATTCTTTCTATATTTATGTTTCCCCGAGACTCCCGTTGCATTATTGCCCAATAAAACTGAAATATGACGTAGTAAATACACGTAAGCGGCCATTACGCTTGATAACTACTTTTAAGACTAATTGTTTATACTGTAGTTTAATTAATACTTTATATGTTTGGACTGTTCGCGCAAAAAGTTATGTCTCGCAACTATGTATTCTCAATCCATAAATGGTGGATTTATTGTAACTGTGTATTTCCTACTGGATTTCGCTAAGTTTAAAATTGAATACAACCGGTCAAGTGCGAGTCGGACCCGCGTAGCGAGGATTCCGTAGCAATTTCAGGATTGTATGCCAACGAAAAGTACGTAAACGTTGACAAATTTCAATTTGCGGATGTATGCGTTCATTTTGTATGAAATTAACTACAGTCGTACGTTTTTAATTTTTTTTTCTATGAAATATCTATATTTAAACTTTTTGGATTTTTTCCTTTATTTGTACTGCAAATTCTTACTTTTTCCCAAATTTTATAATGGTAGGACCACCGGAAGTACCGGAAGCGGAAGTACCCCATAGGTTTTGATTGCGCGGCGTATAGGCGCGATCGTTTTGGATTTGATGCCTACTGAAACTCGGAGAAATAAATTATTACTTTCAAGCTTTGGCAAGACTAGGCGGACATTGAGTCCTAAAGAAGTGTTTTTTTTTAATAGATTGTCCCTGTCATTTTGCTACAATATATATACTTCCCGTCGCGTTCACACCATAGAACCCGTCAAGCTTCGTTCTAGGTTCGATTTCAGGCTGATAAATATATTCTTATACGAGATACAATGAGAGCATTCATACTATCGTCTAATCACGCATTAAGAATTACACAATTTCGCATACAATAATATGAAATCAGACCGAGAATGAACCGTGACCGGCACTATAGTATGAATACTCCCTTACAGCCTTTGCAGCTGCGCCACAACGTTCTCAAAATTTATATATAAATATTTATCACTTTCACGATTATTGGCTTACGTTTACTAGACAATATAAAAAAATGTACTTAAATGTACGATAAAGAAAAAGAATTAAGTAGTCTATATGTTACCGGAAATCCGTATAATTTCGATATTCTGCACTATACCTAGGCAATGTTCAAAAAACCTGAGGCATCCAGGTAATGTATGAAAACATCTCAATATTAGTGGCTATTACATACTTCGCCTAGATAATAAAAAAAAAATCTTCATACCTGCTGTTTATTTTATTACCTGCTGTTCCACCAAAGCAATGTGTTAAATAAATAGATCTTGGTACATGTTTCTATATTCGAGCTGTGGATTTAGCGGTTTTAACTATTTAATTTATAAATAACTAACCTAACCTACACATAAGTCAGTAAGCTGCTGCCAATAGCTTGTAAGTACCAATAAAAATCTGCACAAAATACAAGCAAGTAAGCAAGTCACAACAAGTTGATTGCCTGCCTGCCCGCACGTTCCTCCCCTTCCTTGCTCTTGTCTTACACGTGTATTACGGCTGCGCATCCGGTATTTTTATAGAGTACCTAGGCAAAGTAAATTTTACTTCATACATTACCTACATTAAGGCCGGTCGTGGTGCAGAGGCACAAAATGTGACTGTAAAACCGACTGGTTGTGGGTTCAATCCCCACTCGATGAAATATTTACTTAAATTTATATTTCCATTTCTTCGCTCTGGTGTCGAGGCAAAGCGCAGCGTTGATTCCTGCCACTTATCGTGCAATGCCTCCAGAATTCGGCAGAAAGTGGGGAACGGAGTGTCTTAACACTAGGTTCCCTCTGCCTACCCTGCTGTGTGCGGGATACACCGTGAAGCTAATTTATTTACATTACCTACATTTTTTACTTACCCATTGCCGAGGTATTGTATAGAATATCGAATTATACTGATTGGCGGTAACATATACTGTTATCTTTTATATAATACTGGAAATTTTAAAATAAACAAATTCTAGATCTAAATTACTTTTAATTATAATTCTGCAATCAGCATTTTAATTTTATAAAAGTAGGAGCTTTAATAAATTAGAGTGTATACACCGCAATTAGTAAAACTCTATAGTCTATTGAAAAATCTTCCTTCATACCATTTAGTTATTTATTACACAGCAATTTAATACACAGCCAGTCAGAATTATTTTTTTAATACACAGCACTATTAATATTAGTGAAATCCTATTATAAAGTTAATCAATTTGTACAAAATAATGTAATGTAGAGGCCAGTCGTAACCCAGGGGCACAAGGGTGTGACTGTAACTTAACGGTTGTGGGTTCGATTCTCACTCAAAAAAATGAATTTTTATTTATTAATATTTTAATTTCTTCGCTCTGGCATCAAGTTTCGCCACTCAACACGCAATGCCACGAAAAATTCAGTGGTAAGTGGGGAACGGAGTATCTTAACCCTAGATTCCCTTTACTTACCCTGCTGTGTGCGGGATACAGCGTAAAGGTGATTTTATTTATATAATGTAACGTGCTGCCACTGTTGGTTAAACTATATATATATTAAAATACTGCCATATGTTACATTGCTCCTTGCGATCGCCAACCCTTCACGAGCTTCCATCAAAGTTCGTACTTCTTCTTCAGAAGCGAGCTACTCGCCCTCTTCACCTCCTGGTGACGCTGTATAGACCATCCCAGGACAACGGCAGTAAAGCCGATTTAAAAACCAAAGTGAAATTGCTGCCATAATAAGTCCACAGATATACTAAAACTGCCGTGCATTATAAACACAAGTTAACAATATATACCTAATATATCAACAAATTTAATGTGTGAACATAAAAAAAATATTTTTGCGAAAAAGTTAAGCTGATATGAATGTCAAACATGTCAGTTATCCAAAGGATATAGATAAAGCCGCGATTACATTAAATAAAAAAATATATTCTGAACGAAGTGACTAAGTGAAAAATGTCATAATACAAAATTCGTTGATCTGCCAGTTGATATTAATCCTTAAGTGAAATTATTAAAAAATAACAGATGTTTTTATATATATATCTATACGTATAATTTTAAATAATATATCCATTATAGAGTCTGTTGAGTTTGAGGTCGTCATGGCGCAGGGGTGTGACTGTAACGCGACGGCTGTAAGTTCGATCCCTACCTGAGGGAATTAATTATTGTTTCTTAATAGTTTAATTTCTTCTCACTGGCACGAAGGCAAAAGCTCGGCGTTTAATTCCGCCACTTAACACCCAATGCCTCGAAAAAGCCGGCGGAAAGTCCAGATCGGAATGCCTTAACTTTTAGAGCAAGGAAATAGAAAATTAAATATTTCAATCCCCCGAATGCAAATTGAACTCACAACCGTCGCATTTACAGTCGTACGCTTGTAGCTCTACGTTATGACGGCCTCGCAGAAGATTGAAATAACAGTGGCGCAGTGAGAGTTTGTTTCAATAGTTGTAGTCTCAATCTCCACTCGGAGTAATAAATTTTCCTTCTCCGCTCTTCCTTCTAACGCTAGGTTGTCTCTCAATCCTATTAAATGCAGGATAAATTTGTAATTAATTAATTGCATAATTTAACGTCAACCTCAACGTTAATAAATCACAATTACAGTTTGAAAATATTTTTTTGTATATTTTTTAGTTATTTCTTAGTAAATACAATTTTAATTACAACTACAATACTATTATTCTAAGTGAATTTCGAAGCAAGCCTTATCAGAGAAACAATAAATAAGCAACAGAACTGATAGTAAATTCTATGGCTGGATAAATTCCTAGCGTATTGAAATATTTCGCTCTCTGAATTAGTAAGTCTAGAATATTTATGTACTAAACACAATCTGTGGTATTAATAAAATTATCTACATTACTTCGAATTATTTCGAATACAATGGACGAAGGGTAACAATTCAATCATTAAGTTCGGGTTGCGACAATTAATTGCCTTGAAGACCAGGGTTGTTCATTTTTGTTTAATATAATTTTTTTGTGCATAATTTGGGTTGTTTCTTTGTACTACGCTTATAAGTTACTATATTCTTTATTTTTTATATATTTTTGAGAAAATACTCATACTATAGTGAATATAATTAGATTGTGAAAAACCGGCCAAGTGTGAGCTGAACTCACGAAGTGTGAACGTATGCGTATGGATGAAAGAAATGAGAGTACCCTTGCATATTTATTTTATTCTGTTCTAATAGACAAACTGACATAAGCGGAATCTTTAGTCATAGGGCCCCGTTTTACCCTTTTGGTAATCAATCCTAAAAATTAAAAAAAATATAATGATGATTAATGAAAACATTTCCTCAAGTGTGAATCGAACCCAAAACCAGCTCGCATAGTAAAATACTCCAAATTCGTTTCCTATACAAAATTCTTCACCTTTGCACATTGTCTCCGTTGATACAGACACACATACAAGTAATGCTAAAAACTAAGATCGTTGAGGCCAGTCGAGGCGCAGCGGCACGAGGTGTGACTGTAAAACCGACTGGTTATGGGTTCGATCCCCACTCGAGGAGATGAAATATTTATTTAAATTTATGTTTCCATTTTTTCGCTCTGGTGTCGAGGTTAAGCGCGGCGTTGAATTTTGCCACTCAACACGCAATGCCTCCAGAATTCGGCAAAACGTGGGGGACAGAGTGTCTTAACACTAGGTTGCCTCTGCCTACCCTGCTGTGAGCGGGATACAGCGTGAAAAAGTTGTAAAAAAAACTTATTTCAAATTACTCTTGAAGAAAAAGACTGTCAGTGCCACTCAACCTTTTACATATCTATATTGAGTCACTAAATTGAGTGTTACGGCGATACCGCGTTTCACATTAAACAAATATTAAACTAAAGTATAGACCAGCTAAGTGTAGAATGATAAGACAATGTCAAACTTTTTACTGCTGGACAGGTGTTATAGAATAATTTATATATCCAGGTGATGAGAGTGCATTCTGCGTGGTACTTAGCTTCATATTATAAAATAAATGATAAAAATGCATTATTTTTTAAATGTTCTGATATGATACATTTGGAGCGGAACATGACGTTGTGATCAACACAACAACAAGCATCTGCTTACAACTAAGATCGATCTACGGTTTTTTTTTTATTATTTCTTTTTTTAACTTCACGCTGTATCCCTAGCGGGGTAGTCAGAGAAAAAGCTAAATTGTTCATATTTTCGGTTTCGCCTATTCTTTTTGCATTGAATTGTATAGGTAAATTGTAATTTTGTGTGTGAATGTATATAGAATATTATATTTCTGTTAAAATAAAAAAAAAGTTTTGTGTGTGTGTGTAATGTTTTTGTAAAGTTGTTCGTTTTATTTTAAACAAAAAAAATCTTTAAACAAAATGTTTATAAATATTTTTTATTGTCGTCAAGTGGAGGACGTCGGGACTCAGCGTAGCGACGTGTGACTCTAAACGGTTGTGAGTTCGATTACAACAAGGGAGGAATTCAATATTATTTTCGAGGTGTGACTGTAAAACCGACTGGTTGTGGGTTCGATCCCCACTCGAGGAGATGAAATATTTACTTAAATTTATATTTCTTCGCTCTGGTGTCGAGGTTAAGCGCGGCGTTGAGTTCTGCCACTCAACACGCAATGCCTCCAGAACGGAGTGTCTTAACACTAGATTCCCTCTGCCTACCCTGCTGTGTGCGGGATACAGCGTGAAGCTAATTTAATTTTGATTTAATTTAATTTTATAAAATAAATTTTAGTAACATCGACATCCCTGCTCTAAATAAATAGCCCGAACGATGACTAATCAGTGTTGTTGTCGGATTTCAGCAGCTTTGTATCGGTAATTAATTTATTGCATTTACAATATTATATTGTGGCTACGAATAGTGATTCGTGCTTTGAGAATTTGTTTTATTCGTCAGATGCTCTAGAAGAGAACAAAAGTTAATTTAATAATTTTACATATATTTTACTATATTTTTTTCTTCTTCACGCTGTATCCCGCATGTAACGGGTTAGGCAGAGGAAGCCTTGTAAGACACTCACGTGTTAAGATTGAGGCATTGCGTGTTGATTATCGGAACTCAACGCCGCGCCTTGCCTCGACACCAAAGCGAAGAAATGGAAATATAAATTTAAATAAATATTTCATTTTCTCGAGTGGGGATCGAACCCACAACCAGTCACACTTCGAGCGCCACGACTGGCCTCATTTAGTAAATTATCAAGCCCAATTACTTACAAACTTATTAATATGCCTAAATAACATATTTCATGTGACACGGAGTGTCTTAACACTAGGTTCCCTCTGGCTACCCTACAGTGTGTGGGATACAGCGTGAAGCTGATAAAAAAAAATATAAACATATTTCCTACATTATTATCGAATACGAAGCCTCAATAAGAACAATCGTTATAAGTATAATACCACAAATAGATACTAACGATATAATTCATTTCTATTAAAACCACTAATGTCTTCACTCGGTTAACATTTTATTTTCTCACCTTGAATAGAAACCTTATTATTTTCCGTAATGTACTTTATTTTAGCTGACATTTTCTTTATCGAGACATTTTTGTATTAATTTGTTGTAACTTAACAGTAAACGGCAAAGTATTTAACTTGGCTACCGCAAAGTATTTTAAAACACCCGCCGAAGATGCAATTTAAATACTAATTAGGTCTAGCTTTCAGCGGTAGTCACGCGTGGAAGCCTTTAACGTGTTATAAAGTTGACAGCTACTTACCTCTGGCCTTTGCTTCCTGCTGCGCTCCACTTGTAGGGTGGATATAATTAAATTCTTTATTAGTTTTGTTTTTTTTTTTTTAATATGTCTATTTGTTGGTTGGTTTAAATGTTTGTTTACGTCGTTATTGGAATGTTTTGCTGCCAGCTATGTTTTTATGTTATTATTCTGTTTAATGGTTGGATCGTTGTGGGGTTGTGGATTCGATGAACGCTCGGGGGAATTAATATATTTAAATTACTGCTGCAGCTTTGGTAGACAAGGATGAAGCTGCTTTATTTATTTTTTGTTTAGAGGCACGTTAATTGCTTATGTTATTAAACGATTACGTGGAATCTAATGTTTAAACACTCCTTTCTCATTAAAACGTTGAATTCTGGAGGCATTGCGTGTGCGCTTTGCATTGGTAACTGAGCAAGAGAATAAAAATATTGAATATTTCACAGAGTGGGAATCGAACCCACGGCCCTGTCGCGTTTACAATCGTACGCTTGTGGGGCACAATTCGCCAATACTGTCCTGACTAGTTTTTTTTTAATGATTGAATTTATTTATATATTTTTTGGTTAAATGTCAGCAACACTTCCATTGTGTAAAACGCCTACCTGCTGTCATTAAAAATACGTTTTAAAAATCTGATCGTTTTATACAGCTTTTTTCTTAATATAATCTATAAAGAATTATAAAGATATTAACAACTATATTTTCCAAAACTCTTTTTAATAAAATAAAATATTGTAAATATTTAATAGAATTAAGAAATGACAATAACATAACCATAATTAGTATTGAAATTAAACAGACATACTATGGACTATTGCAAAGTTAAAACATAAAAAAAACTTAATTTATACACGATAAAAATCAGCTAAAACTAATTTATTTAATATGACAACAAAAACAGCGATGTACAGTAAAATAAACGACGGTCATTATTTCTTGTCCGCAGAAAACTTGGTGGCCCTACTAAGTTGGCAAATATCCATCACGCCGCACGATACGCTAGAAATATGTAAGTAGCGAGTTTTACTTGAGAATGTTAATATTAACTATTTTTAGGGTTCCGTAGCTCTAAAGGTAAAAACGGAATCCTTATGGGATCACTTTGTTGTCCCTCTGTCCGTCTGCCAAGACCATTTCTCTCAAGATAGCGTGGAGGTATCATGAAATAAATGTCAAATATTTTGGACCACGATCCCTTGAAGCACAGAAAAAATCAAGCTTCTCTATCAATGCAATCAAAAGATACGAGCGTTTATGCATCGTTATTACTAAATTTGGTATGAAATACGACGCGTGATCAAAACCTATAGGGTACTTCCCATGGACCTACAATTATGAAATTTGTACAAATAAAGAAAAAAATCCAAAAAGTGAAAATTTATACATATTTCATAGAAGATTTCGTTATAAATTTATAATTGTAGTTCATTTGATACAAAATGTACGCATAAGTCTGCAAATTTAATTTTAATGAAATTGGTACGGAACCCTCGATATGCGAGTCCGACAAGTATTTGACTGATTTTATTTATTTTTATTATACGCTCATATAAATGAGCATATGCTCATATATGAGCATATGATGAATATTTCTAGTATAGATGACATTCTGACTGATAGCAGGGTAGATGGAAGGTAACCAAGTGTTCAGACACTCTTTTCCCATTAAGACACATCTGTTCCCCACTTTCCGTCGAATTCTGGAGGCATTGCATGTTGAGTAGCGAACCTAAAAACCTTGTTTTTGCCTTAAATATTTCATTCCCCCCATCGGGTATCGAACTCATAACCGTCGCATTTATAGTCCCACCCTTGTGTCCCTGCGCCTCCACGACATTTGCGGTATAAATAGCATAGTGAGCAGGAAGCATGCGATAAATATAAAAGCTAATATTATTTGAGGCCGTATGTGTGTCTCACTGTCTGTGGCTTATGAAACCGATTTCAATGCGGTTTTTTTTTTGAAAGCCAGATTTCTTGCAATGGTAATATTTAGTAATATTTTTTGTTTGGGACTTTTTTTTATTTTTAATTTCACATTATGGAATGGTAACAACTGTATCTAAATTGTGCACGAACGTAGTATGTATTATGCAAAATATTCCTGTAGTCTCTTATACGACATAATATGTACGAACTCAAGTTGCAAGTTTACACGCTTTATTTTGTGGCTTAATTCTATTTTCTATTTTATATCGCAATTATGTATTTTGTAGAATTTTACCAACTTCTAATCGATTTTGCTATCCACCGTGAAGTGCCACTCTACACTGCACTCCGATAAGAGACACATTTAAAAAAAATAATATAAAGACGAAAAAAATAAATAACAGATAATATGAAAAAATAAATAGATATTAAAAAGAAAATATATTTGCTAATGGCGCATTTAGCATACATTTTACGATACAACCGAGACATCTTCATTAATAATATTGTAATAACATGGCGGCGTCTTAACTTGTCAAGTAAAGATAAAAAGAAAAAAGGGCTGTATATTTAAAAAGCATTACTTTTTTGCAGCAAAGTAATTATATTATGTAATTGTAGAACGAATGCAAACTAAATAGATATAATATATATGAGGCCAGTCGTGGCGCAGCGGCACGAGGTGTGACTGTAAAACCGACTGGTTGTGGGTTCGATCCCCACTCCAGGAGATGAAATATTTACTTAAATTTATGTTTCCATTTCTTCGCTCTGGTGTCGAGGTTAAGCGCGGCGTTGAGATCTGCCACTCATCACGCAATGCCTCCAGAACTCGGCAGAAAGTGGAGAACGGGGTGTGTTAACACTAGGTTCCCTCTGCCTACCCTGCTGTGTGCGGGATACAGCGTGAAGCTGATAAAAAAAAATAAAAAAATATATAGATATAATTTTCCAACCGGCGATTGTTAGATCATGATGCATGGTGACCGGCTTGATAGACGGACAGATGGATATAAATTAGAAATAAACGTCTTCGGTATTCAATGTCGCTACAGAATGTAACGGTTTTTTTTATATATCGAACACTAGCGACGAGCCGACGGCTTCGCCCGCTTGAAATGTAGTATTATTTGTTAGTGAGTGTTTATAAGTTTGACGTGTTTTTTTTTGTGTATCTGTGTACGTATGTGTGTATCTGTTTCTATCTGTGTGGTGTTGTACCTCTCAAACGGAAGAACCGATTTTGATTTACTTTGTTTGAAAGTTGACTTAATCGAGAATGTTCTTAGACAAGATTGAATATGTTCAGTTATTTAAATGGTATCTGGTGTTTTCTTACATTGTGTTGTTTGTTTATTTTTTAGAACTTTTTGTGCCGGGATATTTAGCCACCACAATCTCAATAATAATAATATATATTAATACGCAAAGCAAAAATTTTTAAATGAAACTATTTTAACCGGATTAATCGCGTATATTTTGTACTTTTATACATTTTTGGAAACCCGACGTTTCGAACACTTTGCAGTAGTCCGTGGTCACGGGTAGACTGAGGTGGCATTCGTCTGTCAGTTGACATAATTATTATATCAAACTACCGCCAACGATTTCTTAATTGCCTCGCGTACTGCCCTGGATTCCTGCAGAATGAGCTGATAGTATCTTGCCCTCTGGTA
>JAATLQ010037204.1:25508-49295 GCA_013421005.1 Heliconius erato x Heliconius himera | reverse complement strand
AAAACCGACTGGTTGTGGGTTCGATCCCCACTCGAGGAGATGAAATATTTACTTAAATTTATATTTCCATTTCTTCGCTCTGATGTCGAGGTTAAGCGCGGCGTTGAGTTCTGCCACTCAACACGCAATGCCTCCAGAATTCGGCAGAAAGTGGGGAACGGAGTGTCTTAACACTAGGTTCCCTCTGCCTACCCTGCTGTGTGCGGGATACAGCGTGAAGCTGATTTATTTATTTATTTCATTTTATTATAGTTGTCAATCAATTCTGCTTAAATCAATAATCATGTATTTTAAGCGGGCGAAGCCGTGGGCGGGCCGCTAGTTGTTAATAAATTAACATTTTAATTAAAATAACATTTTAATTCAAATTAAATTACTGACAAACAAAGTTATCGTTTGGTACTTTATTTAAATTTTTATTGTATTTAGTAAAATTTAAGTGATCTTTAAATTCTTTGAATACAGACTCAATGGTACTGCATTCTCGGTGGGCGTGACATTTATTAAAAAAAACTATTGTTCGAATCAAATGTTGAGTTTTGATCACATCCCGAGGGTACACCGAACTTGGCACCCATATAGATCTCCGATTATTTTATGAGTATAGTAGATAACGACGTATTGATATTGAACTTGGCTTTTATTTCACTTTTATATTTTCAATAGGATTAAAGTTATTCTTAGATAGGTATAGTAATGCGGGTTAACAGTCAGTAGGTCACGTTTACGGCCAAACCGTTCAATAAAATGTAGTTTTCTCTAGATATTTCGAGTGGTTACTAACATTTTTTCTTGTTCCCGACTGCTAAGGAAGGGTTATGTTTTTCGCACGTCTCTTGTATGTATGTAATATTCTTTATTACCTCATATCTCCAGAACCGCTGAAATGATTTACTTAATTGAGGTATCGTTAGATTCGTATTAACAGCCCAAGTGTTCTTAGATAGGTGACGTTAAAAAAAAACAATCATGGCGGCTGTGGGATGCCATTGGACTTAGTGAAAAAAAAAAATCGTTTCGAATACCACAATATGGATATCAAATACAAGAGCTCAATACGAGGATTTCAAAATTGATTTTATTTTATTCATTACCATAATTAATTCTAACAAAAAAGTGAAAAATAAAAAAATATTTGTAAAAACAAAAACCCCGACACCGAAATCCCGACTGCATAAAACTAAAAACAAAATAAAGAAGCCCAATAGTTCATTAGGATTAACAGTCGGGACCTATAACTAATTCAAGCAATCAAATCTTTACCAGGAACCCTGCGTAATTTAAAGAGGTCCCGACTGTTAATCCTAATATTTAAAGTTAAACTATTGGGCTTGTTTATTTTCTTTTTAGTTTTATGCAGTCGGTGTTTTTGTTTTTACAAATATTTTTTTTATATATATTTATTCTGCGGTATATTTGTGTGGCTACATTGATTACATCGTATATTATAATATTTATATACTAAAACGTGAAGTGAAGCAAAAATTTCACGAACCTATTTTTACGAAAATAACGCGGACGCAGGAGTGTAAAATTTCACACAGTTAGAAGGAGTGCAGAATGGTAACATTTTTTAAAATTTTAAGCTTTATGTTATATCTTCTATTAGAGTAGACAGGAAACCTAGACGAAAACAAGCAGGACAGATCCTAATATCAAAACACTCCATCTTCTTCCACTTCCACTTTACCCAAATCGAGATATCGCACGTTGAGAGATAAAAAAATATGAATTCGAGTAAGGATCTAAACCGTGCTTACAAATAACGGTATCTGACGATACTGTTTTACTGTGCGACGACGTCCTCTATTCATTATTCTTGTTTTAATATGAGAGGTGCTCCAAATTCAATCAATTGCTACTTGTTATCGTTCAGTCACTGTGGCCAAAACAAGGAGGCTACAATTGAGCCACTATAACTTCTATGAATATATTAATACAATATGAAAAAACATGCAAAAAAGTGACAAAGTCATTTAAAATCTAAACATAACACCCGACGAACAGTAACAAAGCTCGCCAATACCACAAAATCTTTTTACAACAGCGAAATATGAGAGGCTCACGGCCGCCAACGTGTGAACTAAATTAACATGCTAGTAAAGATTTTGGGATGCATTTTCATTGTGTAAATATTGAAGGACAATGAATATTAGATTTTATTTCTGAGCTTCACGCTGTATTCTATATATAGCAGGATAAGCAGAGTAAATATATTGTTAAACACTTCGTACGGTAGCGGAACTCAACGCTGCGCTTTGCTTTGTTACTAGAGCGAGGAAATGAAAATATCACATAATCATGGGAATCGAACCCATAAATAACCCTTTGAAGTCACATGTTTGTTTGCTTGTGGTACTGCGCCACGACGGCCTCGCTGAAGAAAGAAGAAAATCCCATATATTTGGTAACTCCTTCTTCCTGGCATTAATCCCGGATTTTGCCAGGGTCTGCTTTTCTTCTTAACCTACTCCACTTTGCACGGTCTTTAGCGTCCTCGGAGGTTAGACCATTGGCCCTCATGTCCTGCATCACGACATCCAAACAGCGCTTCCTTGAGCATCCGGGAGGTCTCCCTCTAGGGACTGATATAGCAAGGCACAAGGCAAGGCAGAACGCGTTACGCCGCACATCCACCTCAGCATCTTCACTCTTGTGAGTGTGATATATCGAAATAGTGCTGGCCAGATGGCCAGAATTAGATCGAGAGAAGCGGATAGACAGAAGGTCCTAACTTGATAGGGCACTCCGTTCTCTATTTTTTATAATTTTTTCAATTTATTGCGGTTGAATAGTAGGGCTTAAAGCCGCGATTTGTCAACCAGAGCAAGGAAATGTAAATATTTCTTTTATCCCAGTGGAGATTGAACTCTCAACAACAAAATTTTTTTTTAACAACTAACCGTCGCATTTTCCAGCTATACGCTCTTCCCCTACACTACGGCGAGTATATTTTATATCTCACATAATGCCTCAATGAATCATATAGCTAAGCAAAAATTTAAACTAGGTTTTTCTGTGGCCGAGATAGCATCTGCTATAATTGTAAATCCTAGAAGACCCGACGGCCGACAGTAATATATGCATGCGAACACCTGAATACTGTTCTGCTCGCTTAAGCACTAAATTACGAATTTCGTCTGTGTAAGTTAAATTAATTCAAATAACTGTATTTTAGTGCTAGTTTCATATTAGATAGCTGTTTCATTAAATTTTCAAAGTAAATTTTGTATAAGATCTCAGATGATAGATTTTTTTTGCTTCAGGCTGTATACCGCATATAGCAGGGTAGGCAAAGGTAACCTTGTATTAAGACATTCCGTTCCCCTTTTTACGCCGAATGCTGGAGATATTGCGAGTTGAGTAGCGGAACTTGACGCTGCCCCAGAGCGAAAACATCAAAATATTAAATATTTTATTTCTCGACTGGGAATCGAGCCCATAACCTGTCGCGTTTCACTCACACTCTTGTGCACCTGCGCCATAACTCGATATGACTCTGGTGATAATATAAAAATCAAATCTCTCTGGTGATGATGATGGTTATTATATATTTATATTACATATTTTTGTTTCGTATATAATTGTGTGAAAATACACACCAATAATTTTTTACTTTATTTTCGTACGAAAGCTAGTGCAGAACCGATCATTATTTGCTTTATTCAGATGTAATTCCTTGTCCTTAGTAAAATTTATAATGACAGATACCAATATTATTTTTAATTCTGAAACTTGACTAAAATAGCTAAGGTTTTATATCACAACAGTAACTATAATATATAATAATAAAGTTTGAATAGTTATACAATAAATCAATATTCAATATTTTCAAGCTAAAATATCATTAAAATCACAAACAGCGTGAAGCACGCTGTATCCCGCACACAGCAGGGTAGGCAAAGGGAACTTAGTATTAAGACACTCCGTTCCCCACTTTCTGACGAATTGTGGAAGCATTGCGTGTTGAGTGGCAGAACTCAACGCCGCGCTTAGCCTCGACACCAGAGCGAAGAAATGGAAATATAAATTTAAGTAAATATTTCATCTCCTCGAGTGGGGATCAAACCCACAAACCAGTCGGTTTTACAGTCACACCTCTTACCACTGCGCCACGACTGGCCTCAATTTATTTTAAAATATCATTACTTATGGGCACAAATCATTGCGCCCATATACACTTGCTTCGTTTTGCTAGTGAGTTAGCCGGAAAGAGTTGTTATAATATAGAGTAAAATTATTTTGCATTTTTAAAGAAATGTACATTTTATTCGCATTTTACCGTCGTCGAGTGATGAGTGAAATTTAAAAATCCTATTTTTGAAAATGTCTACTTAGTAATAGTTGAAATTCAGTTCGCCCGTGTCAAATCTATTGCCTTATTTTGGCTATTCTTAGGCAAATCATCCGGTGAAATATCTTTTAAGATATCAATATAAATTATACAAAGTTTAATTTTAAATATCTCAGGGAAGTAGTAGTGTAGTTGTCGTATTATGTTCCACATTCTTGGTCACTCCGTTTACTATTTTTCTTCAGACCAGGGAATCTTTTTTTGAAGATTCTAGAGAAATTGGATTCGAAATGTATGAAACTACTTTGCTTGTTATTGTTTTTTAGCTATACGCTGTATCCTGCATACAGCAGGGAGGTTAAAACATGACGGTGTTAAGACACTCTGTTGCCCACTCTCCACTGAGTTTTTGAGGCATTGCGTATTGAGTGGCGAAAGTTAACAACTTTATCTTCTTACTAGAGTGAAAAAAAAAAAATGTTAATAAATAATAATTCATTCCACTGAGCGAGAGCTTGGGAGTGAATCTTGACCCACAACCGTCGTGTTTAAAGTCACACGCTTCTGTACCGACGCCCTGACGGCTTCCACTTTCCATGGACTTTTTCTTGCTAATAATAATTATTGTCATTATAGATTTAACTTTGATGATAAATACCCAAAAAAATATAAGCAAAATAGAATAATGTAATATAACTTTAAAATTTTTCCTCAGATATCTTATAAACAAGGCGAACGTGACAAATAACGTGACAGCAACTTTCCCACCGTTTGATGGCATCCTAAGGAGCCCCAATCATCAAACCTGTTTGCATCGCTACTGCAAATGAGAACCTTTTCAAAAATACTCCCACAACAATATTGTGTAAACAAAAAAAAAACTAAAAGCATCACCACGCGAATTTAGTTCTTTACTTTCAACAATAACGCCTATATTTGCGTATATAATTTTTATATAGTTGAGGATTACCGTTTCACCCTTTTAAAGGGATGCTCGTTACATCTCCGTACATCGTTGAAATATGGTAAGGGTGCGGCTCAGAGATTTCGAACAAAAAAGGGCTTTTCAAACTCGCTATGTCAAAACAAATCAACAGTCCTTTCATTTTATAGACCACGGGTTAAGTAGAATATTCCATTTTTTATTTAAGAATATAAAATGATGAGGTTATCGTAGGGAAGCGATGAACGTCTATTTGTAAACGTGATGGTTGTGGGTTTGATTGCCGCTTGGCGAAACGAGGTTTTTTTTATGTTCTCGCTCTGGCTGGAATTGGGATTTTAACCAAAGCGTGACGTGGAGTTGACTTGGCTTTTAGCCCAGATTTCGAGACATGCAAAGTCTCCAAATGTGAAGGATATACGGTCTTGATACTAAGTTTTCTCTACTTACTCTGCTATTTATACGGGATACAGCGTGAAGCCAGAAAAAAATAATATAAAATAGTAATAAGTTGTAATGACAAACATGTCCTAGTAGCATATGATTCTCTCATTGACTGTTGTATTTTAAATAAAAAAAATATTCTATTTAACATATTTACTAGATATTTATATTTATTTAATTTTATAACTTATCGATTTGCTCTACCCTTTTATTTATTTTAGACCTTTTGCTAGCAATATTTAACAAAAGCTTATATAAAAAATATAACAAATAAACATGGCAACATTTAATCATATGTCTATCTGCATAAGCCTAACATACGATTTTACGGAATATTTTTTTTACCATAGTGATGGGAACTAAACAAATACAGGCCATTGTTGGCGATTCAAACAAAAGTTTCTATGCCCCAGTTTACAATAACATAATGGTAGGTTTCCATAACAAAACAGTGAAATATACAAAAAAGTAAATATGCAACATTATACATTGGTCATAAAGCTAAACTGCACTGCGCCTGTCGGATTATTTATAAAAAAATACCTAACCTAAAATCTATTTATTTTGACTTTTTATTTAATTTCTTCAAAATATTGTTTTTCAGCTTCACGTTATATTCCTTTAGGCGCACGTTTAGTCCGACAGAATCTAGTGATGATACTCCGCTCTTCATTTTTCGCACGAAATCACGTGTTGAGTGGCAGAAGTCAATGCCGCATTTTGAGAAGTGATAAAATTTCGTTACTCCAACTGGGAATCAAACCCACAAGCAGTACGCTTACAGTCAGATCGTAAATAAAAACCGCTCAAATCACTATATTATTTATTTAAAGTTGCTACATCTTCATTTCCTACTCTAAACTTCGTGTAGTTAAAGTTAAATGAATTATATGTATAAGCATTTCAATATATGTATGTATGTAAACTGCATTGTATGCAAACTTGCACATTGCAGAATTTCCTTTGATTCTCAACATAATCTTTAGTTACCAGGCACCATGTGCCTCGGTTCAGAGTAGGCTTGACTTAAGGAAGCCTGCTCACTTATTACTTACTAAATATAATATTGAATTAGTTGAGAAGCATTAAAAAATTATTAATTAATATTGCTGTAAAATATGTGTTGTGAATTCAAATGATAATAATTAAATAATACTCATAATTATAATATGGATGTATGAATGAATCTAAAAATTAGCTGTATTTTTTTTTATTAATCATACTTATACAAGAATTAATTTACTGTTGATCTACAAAAAAAAGTTTTGGGATGAAAAAAAGAAATGAAAGGGGTTGCACGTCATAGTCGTAGCATTTTAAGAATCTGTCCAACTAGCAATCGTCTATGTTGATTTATTTAAAATATATGCATATAGTAATAGATCTTTATTTCGTAATCTATCGTATATAATTTTATATTAAACTGTTACATACAATCCTTACTAGCCTTTGTCCAACCAAGCTGTACGTTCTTTAGCTAGTACCACACACAGAGTTCACAATCCTGCTACATATTTTTTTTATATAAGATTTTTCTTGAATCCATCATGGTGCAGTGGGATAGCATCTGACTGTAAGCGCGATGGCTGTAGATTCTATCCCACCTCGGGGTAACAAATACTGAATCAATCGGAAAAAGTTGAGTACGGCTACTCAACACGCAGCGTTTCGAAGTCAGGTGAATTGCGTACCAGAGCGAGCAGTGCCTGGGACTTGGACAGATGTAGGCTTCAGTGGCGATTTTACAATGCTCTAACTTCCGTCTAAACTGCTCTAGTCTAATATAGCAAAACATATCAATGGATATGGCTTCCGCCTTTTAAACAATTTAGTAACAAACATGGGTTCCATCACAGGATAATGGTGTCATAGCATATTTGCTGAGGCATATTATAGATAAGTAAAGTCCCTCTATTGAGAGTTTTTCTCTTTTTAGTCAGCCATATGTGGCTTGAATCATAATTTCCTTATGACTTTCTTACCCAAAGTGCTTGTGATAATATTTTTAAAGAAATAAAAAAAACAGCTACATAATATATAATATACTCTATCATAATTTGTAAAATAAAAAATAATCAATCCTTACCTAGTGAAAGCCAGGCCAGTTTGAGGCCAGTCGTGGCGCAGCGGCACGAAGCGTGACTGTAAAACCGACTGGTTGTTCCCCACTCGAGGAAATGAAATATTTACTTAAATTTAAATTTCCATTTCTTCGCTCTGGTGTCGAGGTTAAGCGCGGCGTTGAGTTCTGCCACTCAACACGCAAAGCCTCCAAAATTCGGCAGAAAGTGGGGAACGGAGTGTCTTAACACTAGGTTTCCTCTGGCTACCCTGCTGTGTGCGGAATACAGCGTGAAGCTGATTTAATTTTAATTTAATTTTAATTTACCTAGTGTAAAGGTAGCTTTAGCGACAGTAGTGCAATATATGACCTCGGCATACATCCAAGACGGATATTAATGTGAGGATGTGAAATAATGAACGCTTCGAGTTCTGCGTCAACTCGTAATTGATATTTTGTTGTTAACGTATTATATAACTAACTTTTATTTTGAGGCCAGTCTTAGCAAAAGAGCACAACATGTGACTGTGAACGCAATAAATTGTGGGTTCGATTCCCACTCGAGGAAATAAAATATTTTATAACTTCATTTTTTTGCTTTTGTGATGTGTCGTTTCATGTCCACATGGCATTATAAACGTATGGCTTAGTGGTCAGAGCTCCTGGTCGGTTTCCAGGAGGCGCGGGTTCGAGTACCGCTACGTTCAAATCTTTATAAGTGTGGAATAACAATTTAAAAAATGTTTAAAAATATTTGAAGTAAATCTATCACTGTCCCTAGGTACAAGGTACCCTAAAGTAGACGCATGTCCCGCAACGGCCGCAAGGCCGAGATTCGAATCCCGCAGGCGAAGCATTTTCTGCCGTTGACTTCCTCACAGACAGCCATATAGTGCTTGCATATTTCCGGGGACAGAGTTCCTTCTTCCCTACCCACTCGGTGTCATTGTAAAAGCTAGTAGGGCTATCAGCATTAACCTTAAGTTCGAAAAAGAATAAGTGTTATTTCATAAAGACAATTATTTTAGAAAAAAAAAATATCTTGATATATGAAAAAATCTTTCTTTTATAAACTATTTAGAATAATATGTATGTAGTCGTACATTCATTTATAAAAATCTGTCAAAAAAAGTATTTCAGTTAATCTCCATATTTATATAATAAGACAGTAAAAATATTTTGTCTGTACATTTAGTAATTTTGACTGAAATGAATAGAGGGACACTTAAAAAGAATAATAGAAAGCAAACATTTTTTTGACCACCAATTGATTTGTTTTAACTCAACTTAACAATTAAAGTTTGTTTCATCAAAATCGGTTCATTAAAAAAAGTTATCGTCATTTGAATGAACTCTATTAGTTTGCCTGCAAATGTTATATAGCAATCGCGCTGGTAAGATTCTTGGCCAAAGAATGACATTCAAAACGTCTTGGTTATATGACTGTTGATAAAAATATCTATTTTTGAAGCACTATTATACAATATTTTATACAATAAAGTATACACAATTGAATTGCTAGTGGAGATTGATTACCTTCATAAATCATAACAGTTAAGTTTAAGTCGTAATTAGTTCAACACAGAGATAAAGAACGATTTGATCTTCAAAGAAATATTAAGGAAATACATAGATTTTTCGGTTCGTTTGAAATAAATCTATATAAAATTTACCTAAAAACAGCCTTTCTACGTGTACTCTGTAATAACTACATATTTACCAATTGTACATTTAGCTAATAAATAATATGTGTAACTAATTTAAAAACTGTACAGGAGTTATTATGCAATCATTACAGTTATTTCACAAAGAATATTATGAATTCTTCAAATCAATAATTTAACATTTAAGGCTGTTTCTGAAACAATAAATTAAATTATTTATGTGACATCAGCACATTTAACTGAGTTTTAGAATTATGATGAAACGTACGTTACACAGGTAAAAAGAACATAAATATATACGTGTAATAATTAATTATATTTATGTATTTTTTATAAATATCAAATATCAACAATGGTCATATTTTTTAATTCAAAACAATCAAAAAATCTTATAGAAATTACGATAATGTAGTAAAAAAATCATATTAGAACATTACAGAGTAAAGTAATAAAAATCATAATAGAAGTCATTACAGTTGTCAATCAATTCTGTTTATTAAATCAATAATCATGTAGTTAAAGCGGGCGAAGCCGCAGGTCGGTCGCTAGTATTATATAAATAATAACAATTAAGGTTATAATATCCAAATCCTGAAAGTAGATTTGAAATGTAGCATAAAATATGAAGCTATTATACTATTTCATAAGTTAATCAATTTTAACTTATTAGCATCAATGTAAAACGTGTCACGAGTATGACATACTTTTTAAGTCTTGTCGAGCATATATTTTTTATTTTCCAGCAATATGCACAGTCAATGGATGGTAAGGCTGCATCCATTAAAATGTTCTTGCCACTTACAATTTTACATTATAGTATAGACATTTTACTAACATCCTCAAATTTTAAATTTTACAGCAAAACATCAAAATTGTTCTCTTTTAAAATAAATTATTATAGGTTGTAGGTTAATGTTAGCTACATACTGCCCCCAGGCGCCATGATCGCGTCTACTTATCATTTTTTTTAGAAGTTACACGCTGTATCCCAAATAGCAGGGTAAGCAGAAAAACCCGGAAACCTTGTGTTAAGACACTCCGTACCCATAAGACACTTCCGTTCTTAGTTGGCGGTATTCAATGCCACGCTATGCCTCGTTACCAGAGCGAGCCAATAAAAATATTAAATATTTTCTCGTGGGAAGTGAGAATCGAACTCACAACCTATATCGCTTACAGTAACACACTTATGCCCCTGCGCCATTACTGACCTCTAATAATTATCTATTAATAACTATATACTAAACCACAGTCTTAATAACACAATCTTATTCGCATGACCACTACATACTACAACAATATCAGCTACAATTGCACCCGACCGCAACCTCCGCATGATTAATTACGTGCAAACGTCATACAAATATAAAGCCAACCTGCAACATAATTCACGTCACAACGCCATATTCCTACCAAATAACTAACATCTTGGAATAAATAGTCGACGTCCTCCAACAAATAGCCGAAACGTGTCAAATGTATTAATCTGGTACTGCTATGTCCAAATTGGTTGAAAACATATCAATCTAGCTCCTGCCACATACTAATTGCTCAATGAGGCCGGCCCCGTCGTACGGCTATGGCTTAATCTCAGATAGTATATTCATAGATCTTACATAGTTGAGATTAGAGATCATATTTCATTGGATGCTGCTGGTCCATGTTGATGAACGTTTAGAACAACGATGAGAGATCGTAACGTGTATGGTTCGTTAGCTCGGTCTCTGCGTGCAACGGAGTGAATTTGATTATAATTATTATTGGGATGACGTTATTGAAGTAATGGGCTGTGGTTGGTTTTGTAGGGTATAAAGTGGTGTTGGGTGTTTTTAGTTCGTGTGTTTATAATAATATTATAAAATTAATTAACCAAATGGATTTTAAGGTTTTGATTTTAATTTAATTTACGGAATGTCTTAACACTAGGTTCCCTCTACCTACCCTGTTATGTGCGGGATACAGCGTGAAGCTGATTTATTTTATTTTTTATTTTAATTTAAATAGTAATAACTTATATCAATCAATTTAGTAATTTACAAATAAAGAAGTAAAAGAAGCAAAACATGGATATAAATCTTAGTTTATGAAAAAACTTCTTAAAAATCTAGACATTTTAAAGAGATATGATTAAAAGTGTGTGGAAGTTTATTGAACACAGTTCAAATAACTATATATTTTTTATGTTTTGACAACGAGTTTTTTAAAGTTTCTTTTTCCTAATAATTTCATTAAAATATTAGTTATTAGTTACAATTTTACCCGTTTGTTTTCATCAACGGGGTGTATAATAAGTTGTAACAGTCCCTTTCACCATCTATTAAAATGTAATTAAATTACATAACCTATTTGATTATCAAATATATATTATGCTTTTGTGGCCACTAACATATTGAGAATTTCCATTATGTTAAATTCTACTGAACACTCAGTAAACTAAAATAATAAAGTCAAGTCAAGTCTGAAACACGCCATATTACTCAATAATTGCTAAGCCTCTATTTACTTAGGCCTCGTCTTGGAATCTCAGAAATAGAATTTCTGATTAACGTTACAAAAGTCCCTTTTAATAGGATTCTGTTAAATTAAGGTTTATCAATGCATTATTCAATACTCATACAGTAGCTTATGGTTTTCAATTTAGTAATTTAATGATAATATTTACTAGAAACGTTTGTCTGGAACTTTAATGGTTTATGTAAGACTTGCTGTTATAAATATTTTATTTTTAATCTATTCGGTGAGTGAAATGAGATCATCGAGAAAGCCTAAAAATTAGCTTTAATAATTATATAATTTGGCGATTTTATATGCATTAAAGATTAAAAAGATAATATTCAAATGTAATATAATGGGAGTTTAGCATATATTTAATGTATTATATTTAACATGGTAAGATTTCTGTAAATAATATTAAATCAAAATAAATCAGCTTCACGCTGTATCCCGCACACTGCAGGGTAGGCAGAGGGAACCTAATGCTAAGATTTTTCGTTTCCACTTTTTGCCGAATTCTGGAGGCATTGCGTGTTGAATGGCAGAACTCAAGGCTTCGCTTGTCCTCGACACCAAAGCGAAGAAATGGAAATTTAAGTAAATATTTCATCTCCTTAAGTAGGGATCGAACTCACAACCAGTCGGATTTACAGACACACTTTGTGTCCCTGCGCCACGACTGGCCTCTAAATAAAATAAAATAAAAGTACTACAATAATATACTAGATATTCTAAATACGATAAATGTTATACAAAATTGAGTACAATATATATTTTATGAGAAAAAATGTGAAAGCAACAAACGCAGTGAGTAATATAATAGATGTGACCCACAACGAAAGTTAATATGATCGTAGCTATATTGACACGAGTATCGATACGACCGACATCTTACTAAGAACAGTATAATGTAAAAATGGCATTAGATAGACACAAAACTTGAAAAAAAAGTTCTATTTAGAGATAATCACATTTCAACATTAACGTTTTTTTAGTTTCGCGCTGTATCTCGCACATAGCAGAGCTAACGTCAAGACACTCGGTTTTCTACTTCTTGCCCAATTTTCGATATATTGCGTGCTTAGTGGCGGAACTTACCGCAGCGTTTTTTATTGTTGTAAGAACCAGGAAATGATAGCATTTCATTTCCCTGAGTGGGAATCCAACCCACTACCGCTGCGTTTAGTGCGGAGAAATGAACTGGTTGTTTTTTTTTACTACCTCAAACGATATTATCCTACTTTAAATATTTTTTTCTTAAATTATATATTTTATGCCATTTCTGCAATATATCCTGAGTTATCGACATCCGAACATAATATTAACACTATTAATAAAAAATCTTTCAACGCTATCTCAAGGCAGCAGCCGTTGGCGGGTCAACGTATAAATATGGATAAGTGAGGAAAATATGGAACTATCAAATCCTTTGTTCAGGCATTCGTTAACCCCATACAAATATGGTTTTTCTTAATAGTGTCTACTTTTTGCAAGTATAGCAATATTTACAGGTAAAATGATGCAAAGAATATTGATTTTGTCTGCTCCTTTTTTATTTTTGTTCTACAGCTTCACGCTGTATCCCGTACGTAGGCGGGCAATGGGAACCTAGTGTTAAGAAACTCAGTTTACTTTTGCTCAGCGGAACTCTTTGCTACTGAGCGGGAGTCGAACCCACTACCGTCGTCCTTAAATGAGACATTGTGCTGTTACGGCATCTCTCTATATTGAGATTTATATATACAGGGTGGAAGTGTCAGCGCTCCTTTTACGGGAACAGCATATAGGGTAAAATATTTTAAACCCATTTCTAAATAAATTAATCAAGGTACCTCAACAGCTTAAACATAGGATTTTTTTTCATTTCACGATGTTTATCCATACTTGTATTTCGTGTGACGTAATTCTTGGTATCTATGCGATATCAATAACGTAAACACATATTACTACAAAAATACTACTAAAGGTTAATCAACTTTGAACTTTATCAATACCTACGACTCGATTTCAGAATGAGGCGTATGCGGCGGTTTCCCTTTGATAGGTTTATGTGTGCGTGCGTTGCTCTTGACAAATGGCGTTTTATATTACAAAAATAATTTTATTATTTATTTTGTTTGAAATAATAACTTTTTCATTTTTGGGAAAAAAAATAATTATTGTATTAGGCTTTTATAGAGTAGTTAAAGCTATGGTTTTATTTATAGTGGTGGTGACACTTCCACTCTGTATATTTAAGAAACGCAATCGCAAAAGTAGTGGTTTTGATTTCGACAATTGGGAAATTAGGAGATTGATTATGATTAACACAATTTATATTTCTTCATCCGGGTAAGATGAATCGCGGCATAGAGTTCTACTGAATCCATAATATTTATAATTCGGGAATATTGAAGAAATATACTTTAAAACTAGTGTTAACATTGTACGAATTACTTAGGTACTTTCTGCCTATCATATTTTGCGGAAAAAACCGACCTGAAGACCTTCTTCAACCTGAAAAATGCACATTTACGCAGTTTACGCATAGTAGTAGTAGCACTGATGGACAATATCATAATATATTAAAAAATATTATAATCTTCAGATTGTGAAGATAAAAAAATATTAAATTTTTTACAACCCTTACAACATAGTTAATATTGTAAGTTTAATTTTCATTTCAGCCCACTTTTTATTGAAATCCTTTTATAAAATTTTACATACATACTTCAAATAAAAATTCATGTATAAAGTTTCAACTTCCCCTTAATAAAACGAACGCAAATTGTTTCTTTTTCACTATTCAGTTCTTTATTTTTCAAAATAGTTTACGTATTTTACAGACTGCAATAAATCCAACGACAAAAAAATTGCATGTAAAGTCAAAGCATATGAATGTAAGCTTTTGCGAGTTCAATTTAAATTTTTAAAATTCCCACTATAGCACGATGACAAACAGTGCTGCAGATATGAAAGGGCCATTATTTCGTGGACTTTTGAAAGCTCCTCTTTTAATACAATATGGGTGGAAAAGTATTCTTAAAACAGTCGCCTCGGAAATTTCGGCCATCCATCCAAATACTCCGAATAGGAATTGCGGTTTTATTAGGCGCTAGCGTTCGGTTTTGGAAACAGAAGGACTTAAATTGTTCGAGGACGTCCGTCTAAAATGGTTTCAAATGACAAAGTTTGGCCCATATTGATTCAGTGAGGTGTGGAGTGGTTGAATCGACACTTCTGATTGTAACACTTCTGACCAAATTCAAACAAGAGAGAAGTATCGTCTCTTTAAAATCAATCGACAATATTAAGATATGTTTTTGATAACTTGAATAATTTATATGTATCAAAAAAAATCAGCTTCACGCTGCATCCCGCACACAGCAGGGTAGGCATAGGGAACCTAGTGAAGACACTCCCGTTTCCCACTTTCTGCCTAATTCTGGAGGTATTGTGTGTTAAGTGGCAGAACTCAACGCCGCGCTTTGCCTCGACACCAGAGCGAAGAAATGGAAATATAAATCGAATCAAATCAAATCAGCTTCACGCTGTATCCCGCACACAGCAGGGTAGGCAGAAGGAATCTAGTGTTAAGACACTCCGTTCCCCACTTTCTGCCGAATTCTGGAGGCATTGCGTGTTGAGGGTCAGAACTCAACGCCGCGCTTAACCTCGACACCAGAGCGAGGAAATGGAAATATAAAATTTAAGTAAATATTTCATCTCCTCGAGTGGGGATCGAACCCACAACCAGTCGGTTTTACAGTCACACCGCTGCGCCACGACTGGCCAAATAAATAATATGTAATTATATGAAATGTTGAATTGTCTCATTTAAGGTTATAGTGAAACATTAGTTTCTGCCTCCACGCCGTGTCTCTAGTGATATTTTCTTTATTCAGTGGCATATCACTATTTTGTACACCGTAAATTATAATGTAAATATGCATACCGATACAATTACAAAACCAAGAAAAGTTACTTAATGTAAAAAATAAGAAGATTCGAGTAATTCGAGTACGATCAGTACTTTAAACGAAGTATATTATTTCTTCAGTTTTAAATGTTTTTATATATCTACAGTAAATCCGTATTGCAATGTCTTTTCACTTTTCTTTATAGATTGTAAGCACAGCGAACTAGCGTTCTTATTCTTAGCTTTCGGCTATATATGAGTGGCGGAACCCACCCATAACCGTAGCATCTACAATCAAACGTTTGCCAGTAAATTTGTTAGCATATTTAGTCATTATAATTAATATAACGTGCTACACAACTGAAAGAGATTACCAGCGACTGTGTTACCGACTTGGGTACCTGCAAAAAGCGCATCTACCTCCATCTTAAAGGCCGGCATCGCACCTGTAGGTTCCCTGATGTTACATGCAGGTGGCGGAGTTCACTTATCGTCAGGTGAACCATGCGTCAATTTGTCTTGTTCTTTCGAAAAAAAACCAAAAGTAGAAAACACTAAATAAATACCATCTCATTCTGGTGGGAATCGCAACCACAACCATCGTGTCATAAAATGATAAAGCAAAATATATTAGATAAACAAAATGTTATCTTGCAAAATATATGTACGTTATTGCTATACTAGAGAAAACTCAGTTACACGTGTACTCCCAAGGGTATATTATTATATGAAATAAGGTTGACGACTCCCAAATAATTTCAAAGTTAATTTTGCCATAGAAAGTAAATCATATAATGATTAAAAGCTCGAGGAATTTTACTGTTCGTAATGAATTAAACACAAAATATCTTCATCTTGTTACAAATAAAATTCGAAAGGGAGCTATGAGAGTGTAATTAAAACAGAAATATCACTTCAAGCGTAATGTATTAGCGTTTACTGACCCCCATCAAAGTTCCTCGACACAACGATTTCATTTTGGTACAATGAATATTAATAATATTTTAAAATAATGAATCACTTTCCAAAGTGTGATCTTGAAAATTAAACATGATAAATTATTATTTGATGAGTAGCTCGAAAATAATCCAAAGGTAAGTAGATAATATTTGCGTAGGATATATAATTATTTACAACTATTTTTTTCTTAAATCTTTTCATTTCAATATGTTTTATGTTATATTTTAACCAACATTGTAATTATATTGGATATATGCAGCTAACTCCATAAAACTTTGATTTGTTTATTTTTTTGAATTTCTAAAATTCTCCATAAAGCAAAGAGCACTCTTTAATTTTCAGTAAACGAAAGATATCAATATTAATATCAATAAGGACATTATCCACTATATTTACCTGCGTTTTAAAAACTCGGAAGACACGAGGGTCTCTTATAAATCAGTCCATATACTTTCAGAAGTTTGCTCAGACTTATTGAAGAAATTTACCAGTAAACAAGCAGACACCATACTAAATTCTCATTGTTAGATTCACTCAGTTTCCTGACATAAAAGTGTAGTCAGTCAGTGAGAACATAGAATGGGAACCTAGTGTTAAGACTCTCCGTTCTCCGTGAGTTTAGTTCTGCTACTCAACACGCTATGTCTCGAAAAATTAGCGAAAAGTGGGGAAAGGTTCCCTCGTAAAGTTGAAAAAAGAAAAATAAAATCAGCAAACAAAACATTAGGAAGATATTTCTATAAATTCCTTTAGTAAATATATTTATTTTCCCATAAAGCAATTTTGGTGGAAATTAAATTTGTACAAAAAAAAGGGTCGCGAAACATCGTTATTCTGTACGCAAGCAAAATTCACTCGAAATTTATAGAAAGCATAATTGGTTTGGTATCGGTCCGAGCGGCCTATTTCAGTAATGGACGTGGCTGCGCTTGATTTCGGACGTATTGAAGCCGATTTTTGTGCAATTTACCCTTTTACCCGAGGGTTACGTCGATATATGCTTCTTTTCTTACCGGTTTCTATGTGAAAACCCGAAATTCCTGCCAAAGCCAGACATTATTACTGTCAGTCGTCAGAGAAATTGATCTAAGTTATAACATTTCTTGCCTGTCCCTTGACTTCAGTTTTTCGTTGATGGTTATTAATAATAACATGGCGTATATTGTATTTCTCTCATATACATTGTTATCTACTGTTAGTTATTTTTCTGAACATATATAAAGAAAATCAAAATATATTGTTAATATTTTTTTAACATTCATTATAGAGAAAATAATTTTGTAGCAATAATTACCATTAAACCTTTGCTGTCTATTTTACGCTATATCCCGAATATAACAGTGGGCAGGCAGAGGGAACCCAGTATTAAGACATTCCATTACCCACTCGTTGCGTGGTGAGTAGTGTAACTCAACGCCGCACTTTGCCTTGTTAACAGAGCGAAAAGTAAAAATATTAAATATTTCAAATACTCTGGCCTCTAAATTTCTCTTATATATTTTTAATATTAGTTGTTTATTGATACAACTTAGTTGCTACAATTTGTAATATATTTTTTAAATTTGCTATGAGATAACTTAAAAAAAAATATCTTATTAAAAAAAAGAAAGACATCTAAAATATTCATAAACGGCTACGACTGTGGCTAAAAATGGACAGTAATTTAAAACGTTTAAAGTACATTAAAAAGTTTTAAGTGCATGTTAAGTGAATGATAATGGAGCCAAGTATCGTTTATAAAATATGTGCGCGATGCTTAATGATAGCCATAAAATTTTACATTGGAGGAAATTTTTCATTTCACGTTATAATGACTAAAAATAAAGAAAAGATAAAACGTCTGACTGTAAGCACGATGGTTTTGGGTTTGATGCCTATTAGAGAAATGAATTATTATCTTTTTTCCCGTATAAACCGCATATAGCCGAAACTATGTTATGAGCTTTCCATTTAAAGAGATATTTCCGAAATTAGTATGAAAACGAGAAGAACCATTCTATTTTACCTCTTAAAATGCATGCAAATAAAATTGCGGGTTAGTTGCGGGATTGCAGTTGAATAATATAATGTTAAAATATCATAGACTTTAGGTCTTATATGCTTTTGCTTTTTAAAAATGTTTAGAAAATTAAATATTGTAACAGTTTCCGACATACATACATGTCGTGTTCAACGTAGTTTTAATTTTCCTCGAGTTTAGTTCTAATAGCCCCTGTAATGAGAGGTTATATTTTTCATAGAAGCTTTAAGCTCGGCTAAGTGCAAGTTAAGGGGTTGTAAAAATAATACTAAAATGTAAAACTTTAGCGAAATGAATCTAGATTACTGGGTTGTAGTTATAAAAAAAAAATAACGGCAAAAAAATTAAAAGAAGTAAACGGCACTTGTGAGTGTAAATGCGATGATTGTAAGTTCGATTCTTATTGAGGGGAATGACATATTTAATATTTCCATATCCTCGCTCTGGTAACTAGAACTCAATGCGAGAGCAAAGAAATAATGCCCTTATTTTTTTTATTATAATTTTTTAAAGTATTTTAAATTTCTACAGCTTCTTAGTTTTTTTTCAACAGCATAAGATATTCCTATATTAAATAAAATGTGAATATTTCAATCACTTATTAATTAAAATTTATACTACTAAAATAAATAATATAGGTTACACTACAAAACTATATTACAGATAAAAAGCTAAGAGTTAGTGAAACTTGTAATGAGTTTAAAAGTAACGAACTTCAGTTTTTCTTTGTGAAAGCATTCTTAGTCAACTGTTCCCGGACTGTCAACTGTCAACATGCGATCGATTCGGAAGTGTAGAGGCGTTAAGAACACAATTAAAGATCATTATAATGGAAAGAAAAATTATTGTACTTATATGAAATGAGAGATTTATAACAAAAGGGTCGTGACTTCGATTGTTTTTATATAGCTTCATCATAGCAGGTTAGGCAGAGGAAACTTGGGAACCTAGTGTTAAGACTCCGTTCCGTTCCGTTCATCACTGTCCGTTGAATCAGAACGCATAGTGTGTTGATCAAAAGTTAACGCCACTCTTCGTCTCCTTACCAGAGCGAAGAAATAAAAAAAATAAATGTTTCGTTTCTTCGGGTGGAAATTAAGCCCACAACCCGTCGCCTTTACAATGGCATGCTTGTGGCCCTGCGCCACGACTGGCTTCAATTTATGTATGTATTTTTAGAAAATGGAGAAAGTAAAACGTCCGCACAGTCTATTCTCTACTTTATAATCCTTGTACAAGCAGTCTAGCAACTGCACCGTGATGGCGTCTAGCTAGGTTAGTGCGAGTTGGTTTCGCCCACGAAGAGTTCTGCACGAATGTTATGATTGTGAGCCAAAGGAAAACTGGTATGAGTGCGTTGTGATTTGTTTCTATAATATAAAAAATATTTTTTTTTTTAGATATTTTCATTTATTTGTACAATAAGTTTACCCTCCTCGTTAAATTTCATAATTCTAGGCCCAAGGGAAGTATTTTATATACAGGATGGAAGTGTCAACGCTCCTTTTATGGAAACAGCATGTAGGGTAAAATATTTTAAGCCCATACCTAAAGAAATTAATCAAGATACCTCAACAGTTTAGACGTAGGATTTTTTTTTCATTTCACGATGTTTATCCATACCTGTATTTCGTGTGACGCAGTTACGCATAGATTCCAATACTACTACTAAAGGTTAATCAAATTTGAACTTTGCCTCCGACTCGATTTCGGAATGAGGCATATGCGGCGGTTTCCCTTTGATAGGTTTGTGTGTGCGTCCGTCGTTCTTGACAAATGGCGTTTTATATAACAACAATAATTTAATTATTTATTTTGTTTGAAAAAATCATTTTTTCATTTTTGGGAATATATATATTTTATAATTGTATTAGGCTTTTATAGAGGAGTTAAAACTGTGGTTTCATTTAAAGTGGTGTTGACATTTCCATATTTATTTGTATAGGTTTATATAAAATGTTGCAAAAATTGAGCACTTGTGTCTTTTGATTGCTTCGAGTTAGAAGCTTATTTTTTTATGAAGGAGATAGCTCCTTAATAAAAAAATAAGCTTCTAACTCGAATCTTAAATGTAATTTCAAATTCATAGGAACATGACTATTTGATATTAATTTAAGATTTGTACCTCCACGTAATATTGGGAAAAATGATCCTTACATACAAACTTATAAAAAGATAGACAGACGGAAGATAAAGCGACCCTAACCTGTTCCGATTTTTTCATTTGATATACGGAACCCTAGAAATCTATATTAATTTATTAACTAATTTTGGTCAGCCTTTACCTATTTATATAAATAGATTTGTTTTCTATTTTTTTGCTTAGAATAACATTTTCTAAGTGTATCTTAAATGTAATTTCAAATTCATTAGATATTCCTATCTATCTGAATCAAAAAAATTGAAACAGCTTCACACTGTATGCCGCATATACCAGGGTAGACAGTGGGTCTTATAATGTTAAAAAGAAGTGTTAAAACATTCCTTTTTCCCGCTTCCAGCCAATTTTTTTTTGTGGCATTGCGTGTTTGGCGCTGGAATTCAACACTAAGCTTTTTGCTTTGGTGTCAGAGCAAACAAATGAAAATATAAATAAAGAATAATTATTTTCGTTGAGTGGGAATCGAACCTATAACTGTCGCGTAACAGTCACACCCTTTGTGTCCCTACGCCACGACGGTCTCAAATTATCAGGCCTCATTTTATCTAATAATCAACAAAATATATGTTTGATGAATAAACACTTATAGAAAATTAGATGTGAATACGCTTTGCTAGCATTGCTGAGGTTGCTCGACCGCACACCACATTAATTTATTCGCCATAATTCAACTGATTATACAAATTTTTTTAAAAAAAAAAAATTAAATTAATTAGAAACTTCTTTATTGATATGTAAATTTGTAATTACATTAAAATAGCTTTAAAAAAGTTTAACCAGATTGACACTGTATCTTACACTCAGCAGGGTAGGCACAGGGAACTTAGTCTTAAGAGACTCCGTTTTCCATTTTTCGCCGAAAAAAATCTTTATGTTTTTTAAATATATGTTTTTTAAATATATATTTTTGCTCTCGGCCACTCGGATTACTTCATTGTTTTCTAATTTAGTGTGTTATCTTAGCGGAATATGTTTTTACTTCATCACAATGTATGTCTTTGATATTCTCGACTTTACCTTAATATTATTATCATTTCTCTTCAGTCATCCTGTCATTTAGTAAAAAAAAAGCATAAATATTATATCGTATTTTTTTTTACTTTTACGTTGTATAAAAAGCCGCTCATTATGTTTATACTATGTAAAAATAAAAACTAACAAAGCCTTTTTTTTAAGAAAGAAAAATACTTATTTAGAAAACGTATAATTTGAACGTAGCGGGACTCGAACCCGCGCCTCCTGGTCGCTTTCCAAGAGGCGCGGGTTCGAGTCCCGCTACGTTAAAATTTTTATACGTTTTCTAAATAAGTACTAACAAAGCAGATAGAGAAAACGGAATTGTTTCTTTCTTCTCTGTTTTTGTAGTTTTCGAGAAGTGTCTTAACACTAGCACTTAACCACCTTGCGGTGTGCCCGATACTGCGAGAAGTTGATTTTATAATTTTGATTTTGCTGAAAAATTATATTGAGTAATTTAAAATTATTTTTAGACTTATCTAACGAAGAAGAAGAAGAAGAAGTGGCGTAGGGTCACAAGCGTGTTACTGTAAACGCGTGAGGTTGTAGGATCGATTTCCAGTCGAGGAAGTGAAATATTCTTTTTGCCTAACCTGTTATGTGCGGGATACAACGTGAAGCTAAAAAAAGTGAATTTCTACTTTAGGAATTTTATTTATTTGCAAAGCGCTAACCTACAGACATTTTATATATGCGAAAACAAAAATTAAGCAAAAAGAGTAAGTTCTGATGTGCAAAAATTCATATGGCACACCAGAAATCTCTGCTAAAATCTATGCTCTGACAAATGAAAAGGTGGTAACCCAAAAAAAGTAACAATTTTAATCCGCTTGCATTCGGCACCAAAATCCCACTAATATACGTCCTCTGATGGCGGTAAAAGGAAAATACGGCGCACGGACAAATGTTTTTGTAAGCTAGGCGAGTGAAATTGATTGCTGGTTTGCCGACTTTTATCTTAGTTCAGATAAACGCAGATGAAATTTTACCTTTGAAAATTTTATTGGGAGACGAATGCATGTTCTTCTGTTTTTTGTTGAATTCTATTTAAAGTTGTGATTTTACCAAAAAAAATTGGTTGACCAATATATGTATGAGGATGATGATTTATTTAGTATTTAGGAAATTAAATGTCATATTATTTTTTATTGAAATCGTTTTAGTACATTTTAAAATATAATTTTATTTTAAAATATGATTACCTACATATTTTTAAATCGGTTATTTTTGTTATTTTACTTTTATTGTTGACTAGCGGCTCGCCCACGGCTTCGCCCGCTTAAAATACATGATTATTGATTTAATAAGCAGAATTGATTGACAACTATAACGACTTCTAATATGATTTTTTTACGACATTATCGTCAAATAATATTGATTGTTTTAAATAAAAAAATACTACCATTGTTGATATTTGATATTTATAAAATATACATAAAGCTAATTATTTATTACACGTATATATTTTTCTAACTTATGTTATTTTTACCTATATAATTTACTCTGTTAAATGTGCTGATGTCGGTGAATAATTTAATTTACTCATTCAGAAACAGCCTTAAATGTTAAATTATTTATTTGAAGGATTCATAATTCTTTGTAAAATAACTGTAATAATTGCATATTAACTCCTGTACAGTTTTTAAATTAGTTACATATATTATATGAACGAACCAACCAAAAAATCTTTGTATTTACTTGATATTTCTTTCAAGATCGTTCTTTATCTCTGTGTTGAATTAATTACGACTTAAACTTAACTGTTATGATTTATGAAGGTAATCTCCACTAACAATTCAATTTTGTTTACTTTATTGTATAAAATATTATA
>JAATLQ010037204.1:0-25408 GCA_013421005.1 Heliconius erato x Heliconius himera | reverse complement strand
TATTTTTAACAACAGTCATATAACCCAGACGTTTCGAATTCAGTCATTCTTTAGCCAAGAATCTTACCAGCGCGATTGCTATATAATATTCGCAGGCAAGCTTGACCTTGAGTTCATTCAAATGACGATAACTTTTTTTTAATGAGCCGATTTTGATGAACTTTATTAGTTAAGTTGAGTTAAAACAAAGCAATTGGTGAAATTTTCAAGTAAATCGGTTCAGTACTTTCAGAGAAAAATGTGGACAAAAATATGTCGACAGACAGACAGACAGACAAGAAATTCAAAAAAAATCTTTTTGCTTTCTATTATTCTTTTTAAGTGTCCCTCTATCCATTTCAGTTCAAAATTACTAAATGTACAGACAAAATATTTTTACTGTCTTATTATATATAGAGATTAATATTTTTACATATATTTTTACTTCTATTTTTATTTTTTTTTACTCTGTAATTGATGAAATAATTTTTACAAGTTAAGAATTGAATTTAAGTGTAAGTTTAATTTACAAATCGAATATAGAAAATATTCGATTTGTAATAGATGTTAAGGGATTACATAAGTTCTAGAGACATTATCATATAGTATTATTTGCAGTTCTATCAGCGTCTTACTTTCATAGTTATTTTTATAAAGTACGCTAACTCCATTAATCGTGATCTATAAATTAACTGTTTTATTATTGTTTATCTTATATATCACGGATCCCTGAATAGGGTAGGATTAATACTTAAGACGCTTTTTTTTACGCGCTGCCAGATTCCCAAGACATTTGAGTTTTGAATGGCGGAATTCAATGTCTCGCTTTGTTTTGTTACCTGAGGGAAGAAAAGCAAACAAATAAGCCCCCGAGTGAGAATCGAACCCACAAACATCGCGCTTACACAGTTTCTATTAAAGTAAAAAAATCAATCGTAAAAAGGTCTTATTATTGTTTCAGATACAATAGCTCTAAGAGATGTCCAACTAATAGCACCATCAGCGGTCAGGTTAGGCGAGACCGTCCTCCTTGGCTGCAAGTGGACACTCGAAGGAAACGAAACGCTGTACAGTGTCAAGTGGTATAGAGGGCGACAGGAGTTCTTCAGCTACCTGCCCAAAGAATATCCTTTTACGAGGATCTTCGCTCAGCCAGGAATTGATGTTGATGTAAGTTGTATTAAATGTATACTTTTTTTGGTATCTTTCGTCAGTAACTTCTCTCGTGTTGTCATATGGAAATAAGATCATCTCAGTTCTCGGGTGCAGTGTATTACGTCAAAATAATTGACATAATGTAATAAAACTTAAAGCCTAAAGATTTCCTTCATAAATTAACTATCCAACTAAAAAATATTTTTGAATTTAAACTAGTAATATATGTAATTACGCGTTCAACTAAACAAACTTTTTAGCTGTATTAGTATAGAAATAAAAATAAATATGATAGAGAAAAATTATAGTTTTAAATTTCTACTCTCTCATTGAATCGATTATTATTAAATGAGCATTTTTTTGCTGAACTGAGCAAATATATTACAAGATGTCGCCAGAAACTTCATTTGCAGAGCCGCTATAATATTTGTCATATAGTAGTTATTCATTTTCGTTTTCTATAGTTTTGAATGTAAGACGTAAATTCCTGTTCTAGTAGGAATTAATTTTCTACACTTCCCAAAAAAATGTCATTATTAAATTTTAGATATATACACAAAGTTGTTTCGGCTGTACGCTGTTTGTCAGTTTTTAGTGCCGCATATAGCAGGGTAGGCAGAGTGAACCTGGAAACCTAGTGTTAAGACACTTTTTTTCCAGTAAGACACTATTCCGTTAAGTGAGACATTAAACACTGCGCTTTGCCTCGTTAACAGAGTAAGGAAGTGGTACTATTAAATATTTCATTTCCTCGAGTCGGAATCGAAATCAGAACCTGTCGTGTTTAGAGTCGCACTCTTTATGCCCTGTGTGTACGCTTACACGCTAAACAGATACGATAGGAGTGTCACCCTACGTGTAATGTAATAAAATTATTTAATACATTTTGGTTGTAAAAACTCATAAAGTACTAAAACAATTTTCTTACGATCAAAATATTTGTATAATGGAAGATGTTTGATTCATACTACGAAATGATTGAAATACTCCAATTTGTTGATTGCCTTTTATAAGAATCCTTAGCTTACAATTCAATATGGTTCATGAATATTTGAAAACACCTGAGAGTATACCTTTCTACTGCCGAGTTATATTTATGTATAAACTCTTAACTTGTTTATTTTTGTAATGATTCTGAATGCTGAATATTGGAAGATTTTGGCTTAATAACTGTTATTATTTAATTTGAATTTATCAAGGTAATTTTGTTATAGAGATTTTTTTATGCAGCCATATAGAAAAATAAATGGTTTAGAGTAGCGGCTTAAACTTAGATTTATTGTTATATTATAGCCAAATTATGTAAAATTTTATATAAATTGTAGCTTATGTTTTATTATGATGTATAAGCTTTATTGCGTGAAAGTGGAACAAACATTTAACATAAACTTTCACATTTATAATATAAGTAGGATTAGTGGGATATTTAATTAGGAACTTTTATGTTAATAAAATATAGTTTCAGTTTTAGGAATATTTTTATACTAGTAGAAAATTATCAATTTTACCAATATTTAAAATAAAAAACCGAGCTGTATTTACAATCTTAAACGTTAGCTATCTATAAGCATAAGTAAATGATCTAAGTTTAAAAAGTTGCCATCACGTTTGTCATAAATTTTCTTTTACCAGCTCTAAAAAGTTTTTACGAAAACTCTACAAGAACTGGGTCCTTCATTAAAAATATCTGGAATCTTGAAAGTGGATACTTGGCGTAATAATACAATTTGAAAAATTATTATCTTGGCCTTCTTAACTTTAGAGTTCATTTCACTGTTTCAAAGTTTTCGAAGCGAGAACTATGGTGAAGTTTTAAAAGATAGGAAAAGTAAATATGTTTGCATCGTACTTCATATTTTAAGAGATCGAGCTGACTGGGCCTCGGCTGTATAGCAGCTTTTGTACTGGTAAAAGAAAAATAGCACTTAAAATAATTTTCTTTAATATAAAAATATTGACATACAATCCATTTTGTTTGAAAAACGACGTTTTAAGCTTTATTTTCTTTATAAAAAGTGTTCACTGTTATGCCATACTTACTGGTTCTTTCAAACTAAATGTGAAAGAAAATAAATTTGCCATCATCGATTTTCCTATGAAGTTCAGTAATATAAAACATACTTTATTAAATATTTTGCTATTTATATGTTATCTTATAACTATAACTCTATTTATAAGGTACCTTAAAATTTTGTCTTAGTATTTTTAAATATATTTTGACAACGCGTGGGTGAGAAGGAGTAGACAGTTATATAATGTAGCTTTTGTATTGAAGAGGTCACAAAAAGAGATCGTTGTATTTAAATCACTGTTACCACGGCGAAAGATGATAATGATTTATTTTTCATTAGAATTAATTCTGGTAATAGGTTCCCCCGAGCCCCGGTACGGGAACCGAACCCACAAGTCGCGTTTACGGTTAGATACCTCAACTTTATTTAAATGGTGGTATGATATGGTTCTTTAATTATGGCGTTCTGAGTGTGTTAATTGAGCACATATCACTTCGCCAATGTCACGTTGTTTAGAGAAGACACAAAGGAAAAGTTGAGAATTCTATGCTTATTTTGTTGCGACCAACATTTTTCACATCATCGCTGGTGATATTTGATATTTTATTTATGTGGAGGTATTGGCCAAATTTAATGGCTTTAAAAGAAGTCCCAGCTGCAGGATTTGAGTTTCTCTCGACACATACACTATAAAAACCTTTATCCGAATCTAAGTAGAATTTTAGACTTTCGATGTGAAACACCCCTTATAAGCCCCCTTTTAATGACAAAAAACAAAATTATCTTGTAATAGCCGATTGCTATTTACAATTTGGTAAAATAGCAAGAATATTTTTCTCTTTTTTAGCCTTACGCTTTAACACTAGATTCCCATCCTGCTATGTGCGGGTAAACTTCCCGCCGAATTCTGAAGGAATTAAGTATTAAGTTATTTTCGTAATAAATATTTAATTTCCTCGAGTCAAATCGAACCCACAATCTGTCGCGTTTACAGCCTTGCCACCTAGATTGGCCTCAGCAAGAATATTGAGATCTAATATAAATTTTCTTGTTTATTCAGAAGGTAATATGAAGTTACTTTGTTTTATGTTTTGTACAATATAAGTTTGGGGTACACGTTTAAGATAGGTTTTTATGGGTGGCACAACTAAGTACATGGTCGTAAAATTCTTACATGTAGCTTAGTTACGATGTGGAACCGAGCTTTGGGAACATTTTAGGAGAATATATTTTTTTCATATACTAACAAGCCATTGTGTATACTGGTACTAGTATTTTTTCTCCCTACATAGTAAGTATAGGCATCAATAAATTTAAATGCCCCGAACCTGACCTGATGGCCTCAGTCGTATACAGTAAACACGATTTTATTGGTCGTTAACGCACTTTTCATGTTTTATTGTGGACCCATTGTTAGAAAGATTCACTTTATGACCAACCCTAAAAATCTACTGGTATTTACTGTTGATACAATCTTTACTTGGCCGAAATATTGCTTGCGTCCAATTATTCGTGACTTTTAGATAAGTGTATGAGAATGAACGATTTGAACGAAATAGGAGATATTTTTAGTGGTGAAAAAGATATTCTTTTTACAAATTTTGGTAAAGATGATTATAGTAGAGTATTTGGTGGTAGAAAACTATAATAATATATAGTTTTCTTGACTATAAGTATGGATTTTTTTGCAACGTCAATGTATTTAATATTTACTAGCTATATCCTTATATTATAGAAAAAAATAAAATTACATAGAACAGTGGGACAGTGGTTGCGATGAATATCTGTTCGATTCACATTAATAATAATTTATTTTTAGAGAGGGATTAAGAAAAGATTTTTTTTAAAATACCTTAGTAAAAAAATAATTAAAGATATTGTACATTTAACAAATCCTTTTCTATGAAATACTATACACGTTACTAAGAGGAGCGTCATTTGTGCATCAACGAGTCCTCTACACGCTTTTATTATTAAGTTGACTTCTATATATGTAACTATGTAATAAGATTTAAGGAACTGAATTTGAGTCACCATGAAACTTAATAGTGACTCGTAGCTTAGATGAGAATACATTAATATGGTATCATCTGATGATGGAGCCAGGACTTGAGTAACTCTTCAGACGATTTTAGTAAGAAAATCGAATTTAGCATTTTTTTAGTTTATTTATAGATCAGAGCACACTCTATAGCACTTGTAGTAAACCCAAGTGATGTGAAGTGGTAAAGAAACGCGTCTTTCCTAGTTTTTTTTAAAACTATGTATACTATTATAAATAATTATACATTAAACATATGACGTAAGTTACGCTGATAGTCTAATCTTAGTGATTTTGATGACAAAAGCATATGAAAGCCTTTGTGAACTTGCAAAACCTATTCAGGTAAAATTTAAGTAGACTTAAAAATTTATTTGTATAGAAAACTCTAAAAATTCAAAGGTTTTAACATTTATAAATAAGTTGCTACTCTTTCCAAATCTCTATATATAATAAAACAGTAAAAATATTTTGTCTGTACATTTAGTAATTTTGACTGAAGTCGAGAAGGATTTAGGGACACTTAAAATGAATAATAGGAAACAAAAATTTTTTTTTTGAATATCTTGTCTGTCTGTCTGTTTATTTTTATGGTCACATTTTTCTCTGAAAGTACTGAACCGATTTACTTAAAAGTTTCACAATCAAAATCTGTTCATTAAAAAAAAAAGTTATCGGCATTGTTATATTTGTATGAACTCAAGGCATTAGTTTGCATCCGAATGTTATATAGCAATCGCGGTGGTAAGATTCTTGGCTAAAGAATGACATTCGAAACGTCTTGGTTATATGATTGTTGATAAAAATATATATTTTTAAAGCACTCTTGATTAGAGTACAAACAATAAAGTAAACAAAATTGAATTGTTAGTGAAGGTTAAATAACAGTTAAGTTTAAGTCGAAGAATTAATTTAACACATAGATAAAGATCGATTTGATCTTCAAAGAAATATTAAGTAAATACATAGATTCGGAGAATCTTGTCTCTTGTCTTGTATCTTCGTTCGTTCGTTTGAAATAAATATATATAAAAATTACCTAAAAACAGCCTTTCTACGTGTACTCTGTAATAACTACATATTTACCAATTGTACATTTAGCTAATAAATAATATGTGTAACTAATTTAAAAACTGTCTGTAATGTTACAAAAATATATATATGCAATCATTATAGTTATTTTACAAAGAATATTATGAATCCTCCAAATCAATAATTTAACATTTAAGGCCGTTTCTGAAAGAGTAAATTAAATTATTCACTGACATCAGCACATTTAACAGAGTTTTAAAATTATGATGAGACGTACATTACATAGGTAAAAAGAACGTAATGTTACAAAAATATATACGTGATGATAAGGAATAATTAGCTTTATGTATATTTTTATAAATATCAAATATCATTATAATATCAATATCATATTAGTCGTATTTTTTAATTGAAAACAATCAAAATTCCTTTTAGAAATTGCGATTATGTAGTTAAAAAATCATATTAGAATATTAGAGACTAAAGTACATTTTTTATCAGTCTGCACGAAAAAAAATCATACTTTAAAGTAACAATAGAATTAGAATATAAACTGGGGTTCTATATCTTAAAACAAAATATCCAGTAACGTAATTAGAATCTATTTGAAGAGTTTTTTTTGTTTGAGTAAAAATCTAAATTCTTTTTATTTCTCCATTTCGATGAAACGAAATAACTGTAAAATGATTTGTTGAATTCCATCAGGATCAGTATAGTTTTTAATATCACATACAAATATAAAAAAAGTATGCTTAAAATATATATTTCTTACAAAATATGTTAAAATCTGTTTTTATTTTTGGTTCGGTTTTATTACTTTTCAATATCACTCAACTACAGAATTCCAGTTACAATAAATTAACAAAAAGGAGTAATTGACTGAAAGATATGTTCTATTTGTTCCAATTTATCAAAAATGTAAAAAAAAACAGTTCTTTTGTACAGTCTATACTATATGCATATACAAATGAAAGTCGTTTGCCAATTTTACATTTCATTAAAATTGTAACACGTCGCTGTTTGTAAATGGAATATATAATATATAAGTATATGATGGAAAAAACATTATTGCGGGTATTTATTAATGTAAGAACACCTAAAATAATATGGTTTAATTTTTTTTGTCTGTTTCTCTATGCGTTCAAATACAGTTTTCACTATTATATCTTGGCAAACTGGCCTTAATATTTAGTGTTAGTTTAATTTCAATCGGTTCACAAATAGAAAAGTTCTATAAATATGAAATATTTTTGTCGGTAAAATTGCCACAAAATAATTGAATTGGCTGGAACTTTAGTTTTCAATGTTTGGATATAATCTTTAAAATTGTAATGTTATTAGAACACAAAAGTAATTTATATTATTAAATAAAAGATTGTGTAGTTCAAGTGGGCGAATTCGCGGACGGTTCGCTACTAATATAAATCTCTTCAATTAGTAACTGACAGATGATTTACAGCCACGTATACTTAGTTGCAAAGGAAATTGAAATTTGTAGGTTCCGCAGGGAATATAGCGGAGGGAAAGAAATTCCGTTCCGGACGCCGTCATAGCACAGCGGCAACGCATCGGACTTTAAGCTCACAAGGTTCATTACCACTCGGGGGAATCCCTTTTCTTAATTTCCTCGCTCTGGTAACAAGACAAAGTACGGTGTTCAGTTCCGCCATTTAATACGAAATGTCATAACACTACGTCCTACTTCTATTTTCCCCCCACACGCAAGTTAAACGTTTTAATATAAATATATTGCCCATGCTGTATATTATTTAAAAATAAATAAATAAATCAGCTTCACGCTGTATCCCGCACACAGTAGGGTAGGCAGAGGGAAGTTAGAGTTAAGACATTCCGTTTCCCACTTTCCGCCAAGTTCTGGAGGCGTTGCGTGTTGAGTGGTGGAAATCAACGCCGTGCTTTGCCTTGACACCAGAGCGAAGAAATGAAAATATAAATGTAAATAAATATTTCATTTCCTCACTTTGTGCCCCTGCGCCACGACTGGTCTCTATATATTATTTAAATACACAATAATTATTCTTGCTATTAAAAATATCTCAACTCTCACAGATTAAATATACTCTTTTAGTTGAATAAAAAAAAATTATACTATATTTTATTAAAAGCATCATTTCTGGGATCTGTACTGGATTTTAAACAAGCTTTTATTAAAGTGTATTCAAATTTTGATTATTATTGGGCTTCGATGAAAAACATTAAATTGAGCTGTGAAATTTTACAGGTCTCTGAATCATTCCGCCTTTGTGTGATGTTTTAAATATTATTTTAAGTTAAAATTTAACTTGTTAATAAACTGTTAAACGCTGCGCACACTTTAGTACATAGTACCTTCTCCTCCTTAGCTGTAATCGGCAAAAACAAAATATCTTCACCTATACCATCGCGCATATAATAACATAATAATAAAAACCATACAAAACAAACTCGTATCGTTCGGATTCTCGGTCGTTTGGATTCAGATTGAATCGATCAGGATACCTTCAGTGCTGGGTTATTGTGTGTTTATTGGAATTTTTCCATATTGGTGGCTGTTCATATTATGGGCGCTGTATGAAAATACTAGTTTTTACCTGTGGCTTCGCTCCTTTGGCCACAAGGTGAATTAAGAGTTGTAAATGACACATGACTCATTTAAAGTGCGATAGATGCCTCTGGCTGCAGGTACATCAAAATTAACTTATGTCATTCCGTTCCCCAATAAATGGAATATCCTAAAATAATATAATTGATTCCATTTGGGTCCAATACTTCCTGATGTTAGCAAGCTTCACTAAACTTTCCGACTTTATAACATTTGTATAGATTTAACTTATTTATTTATAATATACTTATAACTAACTTATAATATACTTAGCTTTTGAATATTAAAGCATTGTTAGGTAAAAAGTTACTTATTAAATGATCGTTATACTGTATTGTGATGTGAAAATACTCGTTGTCTTTAGCTAACACTCTCGTTCTTTAGATAGCTTATTAAATTTTTATTTCGTCCTCATAACTTAACGATGTTTGTTATATAGGAGTGCTTTGTTTGAGTAGATTTTACTGTATTATACAAACATTACACTATTCCATGTTTAATAGACCACTACAATAGACTCAGAACTATTGGGATGAATAATACTTTAAACATATTTAGTAAAACTAAATAAATCTATAGAGATCAAGATTTACTTAATTACTCCAGTCAATGTTGCTTCTTGCTCTTTTAAAATCTTTCTGAACTTATAATATCTTTAAACTTGCGCTTTAATAAAAATATTCACATTCAGAGATTTTATAGGAACACCTCTATGATTTACGCCTGTAGTTTACTTATTTTTTTATATTAATTACTATTAGCGAGGAAAAAACTTGTAAGATCTACAAAATGATTGCATACGCCAGGAAACTTTATTTTGTCAACTTTTATAAGTCACCTTCCCGTTGACCTATTACTTAATCATGAAATTGGTACGGAAACCTCAGTACGCGACATCGACTCGCATTTGACCGCACTTGACCATTTATATCTCGGACTGTATTTAATTGTAATATAATATAATAATTCTCAATAGTATTAAATCGAAACTAAGATTTATAGATATGTCGAGTGTATCAATATAAACCGATAAGCTCATATCATATTCACCACATCACTGGACACTTGACGCTGAACGATACATATTGAATAATGTGTGGCGTCCGCAATTTGGCCACCGCCATTTCCTCTAGCGGCCACTTAAGAGAACATTTACTGACCCATTATTACTATACAAAGTGATGATTTTTTTATAACTCATATGATGTATGAGGGCCTCTTGGTGCAGAGGCACAAGCGTGCGACTGTAAATAGTTGTGGGTTCGATTCCCACTTGGAGGAGTGGAATATTTAATCTTTTCATTTACTCGCTCTGGTAAAGATACAAAGCGCGACGTTGAGTATAGCCACTGAACACGCAATGCTTCAAGAGTTCGGCGGAAAATAGGGAACGAAACTCTCTTTGGAGCTTAATAATAGGCTCCCAGGTATGTGCGGGACGCTCGAAAAAATATGATGTATACGATTATTTTAATTTAAGCGACGCTGTCGTTAAAAAAGTTCCCATTGAAGTTAAAAAGTATAATATATTTTACTGCTAATTATTCTACAAAACAAATAACAATTAAAATATTTATCAAAGATAGAACGATGGTACACACGATCACAGTCCGTATTGGACACTAGCTGATACATACATATACTCGTAAAAATATTTTTTAAAATTCGTCCACAAATTATGAAAAAATCGACAGATAAACTAAAAAAAATAATGTAGTTATCGAATATTCTATATTTGTTCTTGTATTCCTACTTCTCTTTAAAAAAATAAGCCGGTTAAAAATTTTATTTTAACTTGAAATAAAAAAATACTATATAAAACTAGGACAAAAAAACTTTTTACTTTGGTTGCATGGCTAATTGAAAAATATATGTTACTGAAAAAGAAAGAAAAAAAGCAGAAAAAAGAAATATTAGTAAAAAGAAATAAAAAGGAAATATTAATGAAAACATTTTATTTATAGCATTTAGTTATTTTTACGATAAAGTCATAGGATGCAAGGGCGGTTAAACAGTTTTAGTGGGAGGATAATAAAATGTCTTTCGGTTTTGGAAATAACTGCCAGGACATAATAAAAAAATTAAATAATACAAGAGTAAACTGACTGAATGACTTCATGAATTAACTTGTAAAGAAAAGTACTTAGACATAATTTCGATTCTGAAAGGAAAATGTAGATTTTCCAAATGGTAACTTAGACAATTAGGTCACTGGGTTCTGTCTTTATAGCTATTAAGACGGGGACTCATTTATTCCTTCTCCGTATCTTGAAATTAATCTTACGTCCACGCTGTATCACGCATATAGCAGGGTAGGCGAGTTGAGAGCTAGTCACTCAGCAAGCACGGAATCTAGGTTTAACGCCGCGCTTTGTCTTGTTATCAGAGCGAGATAATAGAAATAATTCACCTCGGTGGATGAAGAAACTCATAGATGTCGCATTTATAGTCGAATTCTGTGCCGTTACACCGCATCAGCCATCATTTTAAAATTCTATATATATTTAATATATAGAATTTTAAAATATATATTTAATATATATTAAAATGTTAATTGATATAAGCAGATTGTCGTAATTTCTCCGATATACTTTTATGTCTATATATGTATATAGTTTTAGTAAATCAAACTTCCATAATCATAATTCGAGTCTACTATCGCTTGAAGTTACTTAGACGCCTTTTATTACAACCAAAGTTTAATACATCCATTTATCTAGTTAGTTAATCTAGACAATATACTTTGATCAAGTTCGTCTAAATAATGAGTATAACAAGACTCACGTTCAAAATGTTTTGAGGCAGTTATGGCTATCAATTTTCTATAAATATTTATATATAGTCCGTGGATTAACTGAATAAATAAAGAAATGGGCAAATTGATTAGCGATTCCTTTGTCTACTTGTGGGCACAAAGTGTGACTGTAAGCGTGATAGGTTGTGAGTTCGATTCCCACCCGAGGAAATTAAATATTTAATACTTTAATTTCTTTACTCTGGCGTTAAATTCCGCCATTCAACACGCAATGCCTCCAGGAACTTGTCGAAAAATAGAGAGCGTGGTGGCTTAACACTAAGTTCCCTCTGTCTACCCTGATGTGTGCAGGATAAGGCGTGGTGCTATAAATAAATAAATAAATTACGACATAAATCTTTTTTACTCATATGCTAAATAATGATAATTATATGAATATTATGGCTTTTAATTATTTAACATAAAATGTTTATACCATCTTGAAACTTAGATTAATAGACACGGATAAACAGACAAACATTTTTCTTTTACTGGTTTTTTAGTGACAAATCGTCGGCTTCTATTGTAAGCCAGCTAAATCAGTTTTTTTTGTATTATTTCGTTATGTACATTTTTATATAATTTGAAAGTTAAAAAAATTATCATCATCACCTTTATTTTATTTCATATAGAAGAAAATATAAAGAAATATTGGAAATTGTAAAAACCTTCTGATAAGACTTATTATATAGGTGTTTTACAAAGATGTTATATAGAGCACCTATATAACTATTTTCTCAGTGTGGTAAAAAAGACAAAAAGTGGCGTTAAGGTCTACCAAAAAAAAAAATGCAATGCCTCAAGAACTCGACAGTGAGGAACGGAAGTGTTTTAATGGCGAATTAAGACAATTACGTTTCCGTCTGTTCCGACTTTCCGTCCCCCATTTTTAGTATTTTATTAGTTAAATAAAAATATTAAATGTTTCAATTCGAGTGGGAATCTAACCCACAACCGTACTGTTTGCAGCCGCAAGGCCCGGCGCCACGACGACTTCGTAATAAAAATTGAAACCAAACAACATTTTAAATGTACAAGCTTAGATTCAAATTTAATTTTCTTAATTGTGTTGACTGTCTGGAAGCCAAAAGCTATAATTGAAAGTTACTTTTACCCTTATTTCTCGTTCTCTTTTCAAGTCAGATCTTTTTCAGTAATTTTGAAACTTTCTACTTGACTTTTTAAATATTTAAATGCTTTTACTAATTGAGTATTGAGTTCTGGAGCTTCGTTTTCAAATTTTTAGGTCTCATCTTATTATAAAAGTTTTTTCAATAACGTTTTCCTCTTCTTTTTCTTTAAGAGGTTTCACTTTATCTTATTTATATTATTATATAATTTTAACTAGTTTAAGGCCGTCGTGGCGCATGAGCGTCAGCGTGTGAATGTAAATGATTATAGGTTTGATTTTTACTCTAGGAAAAATTTAATTACATTCAATTATTTTCGTTTATTTGCTCTGTTGCGACTCTGAGTTCCGCCACTCAACAACCAATGCCTTAAAAATTTTGCGGAAAATGAAGAATGGAGTGTCTTAGCACTAGGTTTCCTTTGTTTATCCTGCTTTGCGGAGATACAAAGTTGTTCTCGTACGTGTATCTCTATAATGGGAAAAAATGAATTAGAGAGCTTATTAAGTATTTCCTGCTGCGCTATGTCGGTCTCCACCTCTTCTATACTAACTATGCTATGCTATATGAAAATTCAAATATTCCCCTAAGTTCACATCGATCGTGCTCAGTAATTAGAACTAATCCGCGACGGCATCATTGTTATTCAATACTTATACGTAAATATATTGTTATGTAAATATCAATTATTACAAAGTTTCATATTAAGGGTAAGAAATTATATATAAGGTATTATAACCCTTAAAATCGTAAAAATAGAGTCTAATTTCCCATTTACTATCAACAACGAACTCATCGTGTTTTGGGGTTAAAAGCTCGATATTTCAAACTCGCTTCACAGTTCCCATATGAAAATTACACCAATTTCGAAAGCCGAGTGTCGTATAGAAATAGAAGCGATATCCGATGAAGCTTTGACATCACTCCTATACCGGGTTAAGTGGACATTTTGGTAATGTCCTTTTAGCATGCATTGTCAATGATATTATAGAAATGATGTTAGATACTCTATTTCTTTTTTAAATCAGCCTCACGCTGGCTGGCTGGATAGCAGAGTAGGCAGAGGAAATCTAATGTTAAAACACTCCGTTTGCCATTTTCCGCCGAATTTTCAGGCTTCCTATGGTGCCAGAGTGAGGAAATTAAAATATTATTAAATAATAATTCGATTGGGGATCGAACCCACAACCATCACGTTATAATCACACCCTTGTGACTCTATGCTACGACGGCCTATTTATGTAAATTTAATATTATCTTGACTTAGCCTAAATAATCACTTTCAAAGTGAATCATCATCAATAATCCTTCAGAATTCGGTGAAAAATTGAGCGAAGTGTCTTAACACTAGGCTACTTCTAACTACCCTGCTATAGGCGAGATACAGTATGAAGCTGAAAAAAAATGTATTAACATTTTTATTTTATTTGAGTGTTTGAGAAATAAATAGAAGGGAATGTTCCAAGTTCCATTCATTTACTAGCATTGCAATTGAACGCATCTTAATGTATAATTAATCGCAAGCATTCATTTCTTTTAATTTTTAATGGAAATGGATGCAGTATTTTTTTAATTTAAATTGCACTTTGTGTTCCAATTACAATAAAAGAATTCGTTTAATATGCTTATTATATGAGTTGAAACAACGGCTAATAGATATTTAACATATACATATAAACGTAATTTAAAAACTAAAGAATTGTATATAATTTTGAGTTTTCTTACATAATGAAAAAAAATCCAAAAAAAATCTTCTCTTCCCCAAAAATCCACCATAATCTGGAGGCATTAGATGTTGAGCGGTGAAACTCAATGCCGCTCTTCGCCATGTCAACATAGCGAGAAATATTAAATTTCCTCCGGTGGTGATGGAACCCACCACCTGTCGCGGTAACAGACACACGAGCGTGTGCCACACACCCCAGCGCCACCTACCACTGACCAAAAATACGATAAACAAAAACAAAAAAAAATTCAATAACCTTAAATAATCACATTAGGACACACAGCCACACATATGTATAAAAGTGTCCATAGCTACAAAAGTGTCCAACCAAATTCATACCTTTGCCAAGGTAAATTGACCATCAGATCTCTAATTGAACTAAGATGGTTACTACACCTGACTGCCAATTAGGTTAGATTACACGTACCCGTTATATCGTCCTCTGGAACAGGTGGTCCATATGGGCATTAGTTGTTTTATCTTTTGTGAAAGTCCTTCGAACAAAATATTAAGGTTCAGGAGATAAGCATGCGGCCTTAATTAATATTAATATGAATAAAGTTTATCCTGTTAGAGAAATATTCATTTGTTATTAAAAGATATGGTCATTTTTAGGATTATCTTTTGGAAAACTTAGTTATGGTTGTGTGATGGCTGAAATTAAATCTGATGATGAATTGATAAATTGGGTCTTTAATAAATAAATCGATGATTATTTTCTCAGATTAAATGTCATAAAACTTTGAAAAGTTAGTGACGATGGTTGTTCAAATCAGTTTCAGTATTAGTATTCTAATTCAGACCTTTTGGATTTGAATCCTAATAGAAAACTAATCGCAAGCATTCGTATTATTCGTATATTCGTTTCTTTTAATTTTTAAAGGAAATGGATGCAGTATTCTTTAATTAAAATTACACTTGGTGTTCCAATTACAATAAAAGAATCCGTTTAATATGTTTATTATATGAGTTATAGAAAAACAACGGTTAATAGATAGTAAAAAAAATAATACTGTTGACTAATTAAAACACAAAATATATTTTTGTGATTCAAAGAATGCCAAACTATATTATTTATTACATTATAATTGAGCTGTAGAAAATTACAAATATTGATAGTCTAAATAATAATCTAAAAAAATCCTTTTCTTTGTAGCTCGTCACCATCACGCAAAATACCATCTGGGTACATTTTTAAATTTGGAAATATGTAGATCAAATTTTCTACTATACTGTATGTAGATCATCTATAAAAAATATACTCAAATTCCTTAAAAATATTTCAAAACATTCGAATGATTTTTTAATTAGCATACCATTAAAATCGACTCAATAAAACAGCTTGCCTCATAATTAAATCGTATACATTTTTCAATTCATCTTAGATAACAGCATCTGGACGGTTGGCCTGTCTTCTTCCTATTAAAAGAGAATTATACGGCAAATAAATCAAGCTCTGTTGAGTAAATGTACACTGTGTCTCGGTGAGCGGTTTAAATTACTTTAGAGAGCTGTATTACTATTGTCGTTTTTTAATAGCTTCACGCTGTATCCTGTATATAGCAGGATTGGTAAAAGGTAACCAGTGTTAAGACACTTTGTTTTCCTCTTTACACCCAATATTTTTACTTTTGCCCTGATATTTTTGTAGGCACAGTTTTATCAACATTATGTTCATATTGCGCACAACAATACAACAGACAATGGAAAAATTAATATATTTTATAAATATAAAGATCTCCAGGATTTTCAACCTAAAACTACTTTGGTTGTAGAAGGAATCCCAATTTGTCAGGATTATGTCAATAGCATTTATAAGTTACCAAAATTTTTAATATTTTCTAAAAAGAGTATTTTCTTTCCTAAATATCGTACTAAATAAACATTAAAAATATTCAATAAATCAATTTATAAGCCTTTCTACTACAAAAAATTCACGTTAGTTCACTAAACGTAACAAATGTAGGAATATTACCAGAAAATAGAAAATACCTTTCATTTTCCTCATTCTAAGAGCGAGCCGAGACCATTTCTCTTTCTCGGTGAATCTATTCCCGAATATACCTAAGCGTGAACGACACAGTTGATAGTCAGAATGAGTAGAACATCGACTCGATCCGTCCCGTGCCAAATCACCAGCCATCAGATCACTATTGTACTGTTTATTTTGTTTGGAAAAATTGTGTATGCGTATTAATATTGATGTTTTTTTTTGCTTAAATAAATCAGTTTGAGAGAGTTTCGCTTAAATAGACCTTTTTGAGTGTTAACTGTAAACACAATGATTGTGGGTTTGATTCTTACTCGGGGGAATGCTTAAAATATATGAGACAATTGTGACGTTAAGCTGTAAACAATGGTTTTAGGTTTGATTTCCATTGGTGAGGATTTTATTTATTTATTTTATCTGGTGCGGTGTTAAGTATTGCTATTTAATATGCAATAAATCAAAAACGTAGCGGAAAGTAGGAAAATGTAGTAATATGCCTAAAAATACTGTTGGTTTGGAATCCGCCGTCCAATATAAGACAGAGATATCATTAGTTTTCTTCTGGCTTTCGCACATAATGTGTAATGATTACAAAAAAATATTTCGTACATTTTTTGTACTTGACTTGAACGGCAAAAACATAAACAAACAGAATATTACATTTTAATATAAAATCAAGAAGACAATTTTTCGTGAATTATTATTTTTCTAAAAAAAGAAAGCAAAGTATCAATAATATAATGTTTTAATATCTATAATGGAAGTCCTCAAGTATAAGCAACTAAATTTCTTAATTTACAAAAAAAAATATAACTTTGTAAATATACAAAAAAATTTTTTTATAGAATAACGACTTCAGGAAATTCAATTGTAAACAAAAAAAAACAAAATAATACTAAAAGCTCTGCACAAATTTTAGCAGCAACTCTACCCCTTTTATAAACATCTTAATAAAAGCAAGACATTTTAAGATGACGAGGATAATAGCATCGACGTCGATAGAAATTAGTACCAAGCTTGGTAAACAAGATATTTTCCGATAGTCGATCGATCGTAAAAAAGTGGAACGTAGCATATTATTATGCATTGGAATGAAAAGAATTCAATTACTACATAGTAGACGCTTACAGAATATGTATTTGTGGATATTATATATGAGAAGTTTTGTGTTTAAACACTGTATTTTGCGAGAAAAGAAGTTATTACTTAGTAAACCTTAGAAAATAAAAAAAAAATAGTAAGATCAATAAACATTTATTATTATATCAGATATCTTATATCTGACTAGTAGCTGCCCAAAACGTCTTTTGCATATACAACGTAAACTCCCGTAATTATTTTGTTTCCAAAAGGATTTCTTCAAATATCTTCTTCTTCTTCTTCTTCTTTCTCGAGAATCCTCTTTTTTCCCTCGTTTCTCCCGCTGCTAGAAGCGTAAAGACTACATACCAAATTTTAACTACGCCTGGCAGTTTTGGCTGTGCGTAATTGCCTGTCATTCAATATTCATTAAAATACAGAGCCAAGAAAACTAATGCTTAAAGGATTTAAATATCAAATATATTTCCTCGAATTTTACTTGAAGTCAAATACAGTTAAATCGAATTATAAAATAGTTAATAGAAATGTGATAAAATAGCTACGAAGCTTAATAACTAAGCAATTATTACTGTAATATAAACGCAAAGAATATCCAGTTAATGATGTGTACGACGTATAAAAACTGCAGATCTAAATCCTCCACTTTTGCAACATAGTAGTGGCTCCGCAGTACTTGTATATTTTACTTTATTTACGATCTCAAGCGTTCTTTAAGTATAAGTAAATAGAAAGAAACTAGTGACAAATTATTGTACTTGTTTTATATCCTTTTATATTTTGTCTGTCCGTACGTTGCAATTTAACTTCAAAGAGTGTAATTAAATAAATATATAGAGAGGTCTAGATGTTTCTCAGTCTGAGTGGTATAGTATCTACGTAGATATAACTGCTACATACACTTAGTAATGTACTTATAAATTTAAGGAGTTTAAAGTAGCGAAAATAAAGATTTTTTTTTGTGGGACGGTCCCGTGTGTAAAAAAATCCGAAGTTATATAATTATAAAAATATTAAACTATATAGATTACATTATAGAAATACTGGATTTATTACCATTTTTTAGTAATAATTTCCAAATTCCTTAATTAAAATTTTATCAAGCAGAAAATTTCATAGCATTCCATGAATTCTTTGTTTTGGAACATTTTTCCATTACCGTGAAATTTTACCATAAAAATCCATTTTTCAATTATTTTTGTTTATTTCATCAGGTGTCCAGATCGACATCCCAGCAAGTGGTACTAAGAGAGGCGACGCGAGCACTAGCCGGAAGGTACCGATGTGAAGTATCGGCTGACGCGCCGTCCTTCCACACACAAGTTCGATCAGCCTTCATACATGTTGTTGGTATGTAAAAAAAATTAACGTGAATAGTTTATAGTTTATATTATGGTTACTTAAAATCATAATTTCATCAATAGCGTTTTCCATATATTAGTGAAACACATATATACTTCCAGTTAATAATTTTGTTATTTTGATTACATTTATATTTCAAATTATATTATTTTAAAATATCAAAAGTAATCGCTAGTAGTGCGTTGATAAGGATACAAACAAGCGATAGTTAGGGTTCCATTCCAAGAGTACAGTAGTTATAAGCAACGTCGCTTGTTGTTTTAAGCAACACCGCCATTGACATCCGGTTCCAAATATTTAGCGATAACCTTTTGACATGGCTGAGGGTTATGCTATTAAAATCCTTAATACAAACGTCGTTTAAATATAAATATTGTTTCAATACTATATACCTACTGCAGAAGTTTCACTAAGTATTAAAAGTTTTATTCTTATTGTACCTCATATCTCAAAGAAATAAAATTAAAAAAAATCATGCTGGACACAGCATATGTAGCAGAGAAAGTAGAGATTATGTAGTGTTAAGACTTCCAATTGGCCAATCTTTACCAATTTTCGAGATATTTTTGTTGCGGAACTCAAAGCCGCCATTTCTCTTCTTTCGAGAACAAAGAAATGGAAATAATTCAGTGTTCAGAGTGGGCTTGGAACCCACGACCGTCGTGTTTACAGTCCAGTCAGACGTGTACCATTGTGACATGACGGCCTCAAAAATATAAAAGTTAATCGAAAATCTGTACTATTTTAAAATATAAAGTTATTTATACTCGTTGTTTAGAAATCTAAATAATTTTTATGAAATTGCAAAAGCATGTATCGTGCAAGAAATTTATTTAGTTTTAATTCTCTGTTTTTTGTATACAAACTACAAGCTTTTGTCATTTTATAAAATTCTCATTTTTATTGTATACTATAACTTACCTCTCAATTATTCAAAAGGAAAGTTTTACTAAAATAAAATAGAAATTTTATGGAAAGGTAATCTTTTTAATTTGAAACACACCATAGTTTGTCTTTAAAAATATATTTTAATTTATATTTTATTTTTACAAGAAAACTATTCTTGTAATCTTTTCATTTCTATTAATGTTTTTTTATTGTAAGACCCGCTATTATTTACTTAACGCACAAAATTATTTACTTAATACATAGTGTATTATGTTCGTGTTTTAAAATACCTATAATGAATAAAATTATTAAAATTAAAACCTTAGATCGCATTTTCGTACCTCCCGTAAGAATGTTCAATTGAATGTTTGAAATAAAAATACAACTTATCGATACTTACAATAAAATCCTAACTCATCGGTGTTTGTACGTGGAAGATATATTAGAAAAATTGTTATTACGGACATTTAAAAATGTAATAGAACTTGGTCAGTTTGTCTGTTTGTCTGTGCGTTTGTTCACGATAATCTTAGAAACGGCTTAACCGATTTAAGTGCACTTTTGTAATTTGGCTAACTTCCCTTAAATATTTAGTATTAGTTTTATTTTAATCGGTTCACACAAATTTAAAACCAGATCCACTCTGTATCCTGGAATTCTATTATGAAATTCGGGATGAACAGACAGATAGACAGATGGACGGACAGACAAACAGACAAGAATTCTGTTGAGTGGTTGTTTAGATTCTATAATTGATATATTAACCCACCTAATTTTTATTTTTTTTCTATCTTTCATGTACAGAATCGACTTTTTTATCCTTTTATTATATACAGAGACAAGAGGGCGCGCGCGGCTTCGCCCGCTTATTAGGAGTGAATTCTAAAAAAACCACGAAACACGTGTTCAATAAGATATATAAATATTTTTAACAGTCTGAATTTATTTTTTTATAAAAATCGGTGGCAATTTAAAGATTTTTCCATATAAACTTTCAACCCCTTATTTGAACCCTTAGGGGGTGAATTCTTAAAAACCATGAAACACGTGTTCAGTGAAATATTTTTAAAAGTCGGAATTTCAAATTTTATAAAAATCGGTACAGATTAAATTTTTTTTCCATACAAACTTTTAACCCCTATTTCAACTCTTTAGGGTTAAAATTTTTCAAAATCCCTTCTTAGTGGATGTCCAGAATATGAAAATAAACATCTGTCCAAATTTCACGTTTCTACCATCAGCGGTTACGGCTGTGCGTGCGTCTTACCTCAGTCAGTCAGCACAAGTCCTTTTATATATATAGATGTTAGTAGATCAATCTTCATCTTCAGGTGTTCGATATAATTTAACACCAGAGTGCTTGCCAAGACAAATAGAATGCGTCAAAACATGACCGGTACCTATCTACCGGTTCCATCTCCAAATCTTAGATCACTTACCAGGAGAATACTCACCAAGACAAATCAAACAAGTCCAAATATGACCTGTCTACATTCTTAGTTCAGAAGTGTCTTCGGCTTCATCTCCAATTCTAAAATATTTCCCTTTTATGATGTATTGTATTAACCAAATCTACATAATACATTAAGAGTACAAAAAATTGTAATGCGCCATTTTGGTGCGGCGACCATTTTATTTTAACTGAGAACTGAACTCGTAATCCAAATTTCAGCTTAATGACCTTGTGAGATTTGACATACTTGTACACTAACAAACTAACACGGCAAGTCAAATAAAAGCGTATAAAAATTGCAATATGAAAATAAAAGCAGTAGTCCCAAATGCAAGTAAATAATATACTCGATATTATGTTATATACATACGAACATATATATTTACGTAAATTCCATGATAAACAAAACCGGGTTCGCTTAAGCGTGGCATCTACAACAATAAATCAAAATAAACACTGTATTTTGATAAGTAACACAATATGAAATAAAAAAGATATTTTCTCGGAAATTACAATTTTTCAATTGAATATACTCACAAAAACAATATATTGTAGAATATTATAATAAACAAAAACACAAAAGCAAATATTTTATTGTAACAAATACAGTATTTATAGATTCTCCATTTAAATTTTTAAGCCCAAGCAACAACCAGAACCACAGTGCGGTCGACTTACCTTTTTATTCTGGGAGCTTATTTTATATTCTTTTCAAAGTACAAACGGATTTGTGTATCTTGGAAGTTCAAATACAACGATGATAGCTTGTACTCGTGTTTACTTAGTTCTTAGTATTGAAAGTTTTCTATTTAAGACTTGCTTTCGTTTGCATCTATCTTTCTTCATAGATTATGCAGAATTTTCTAGTATTTTTATTTATGTAGGTATATGTATAGCTTATTTTATTTTAGAGATTCCAATTTTCGTATCAAAGTTTGATTGATACTTACCCAGTTACAGTATGTAACACTGTGGGAATAGGTTGCTTCAACTTTCCTGTTATGTATAGTAGCATCCAACATAATTGTTTCAAAGTATAAGGAAGTATATTTTTAAAGCTAATTGTTTATATTCAAGTAATGTTTAACCAGGAACATCTTCTGAATTAGGTTCCCGTCAATATGTGAGACATGGATAGCAACCAAATCCTTGATGTTTTTTTCCTGTAAATCACTTTCAGATTTTACAGATATGCTTTGCTAATAAATTTTCTATCTATATCGATATTTATCAAGCCCAATCTAATATTTGACTGCAATAAAATTGTCAAAATGTCAGAAGCTTCATAGCCTATCTATAATAATACTAATTCATCATTTTTAGTAATATACCGCTAATAAATTCCATTAAATCCCAACCGATATAATTAAATGCAAATTTCTTTGTGTAGTATCCCCATATTAAAAATCGGGGAGGAGTAAAAATTCAATGTGAACTCAGTAATCGATATTAAGTTATTAAATATTCGATATGAAAATAGGTTCTCGAGAGACCGCTCATCGACTCATTTTATTTTGATTACTCTCCGTAATATTGGAATAATGGATGCGGAAAATCACTTGGTTTTGATTTTTTCTAGATATCGACAAGCATATATGTATAGCAATATAAGTTAATTATTTATGAGTAGCTGTGACGCAGTGGCTCAGCAGCTGACTGTTATCGCGACGGTTGTGTATTTGATTCCCATTTAGGGGAATGAATAATTTTCATTTTCTCGCTCTGGTGATAATTATTTCTACCCGAACTTAAGAGCACATCAGAGGCCTACCTGGAGGAGAATAAATGGACAAAAAGAAAATGGTGACTGTATATCGGTTTTCCTTGTATAGGTATACAAAGAAAACCGAAACAAAACCGAAAGTAAAAAATTGTCTCATCATTATAAGCATATTATAAAAAAATGTCTTTTTATTAAAGTATGATTTATTTTATTTTTATTATATGTAGGCTGAGAGAATCTAGTGTTCAGACACTCCGTTCCACATTTCAAACTGAACGATCCAGACATTTCATGTTGAGTGCCGGATCTCAACGTCGCATTTTGTCTTGTTACCAGAGCGAGAAGATAAAAATATTAAATAATTCATATCCAGAAGTGAAAATAGAACCCACAACCATCGCGCTTACAGAGTACACACGGAGTGTCATGCACCAAGACGGCCTCCATTTATACTAATACTATAATACATATATTGGTTTAACAATATAAAATGTTAAGCATAATTTCAACATAATATAATAATAAAATTAATATTTTCCCCAAGACCTTAAACAACTATGCAGGTGGGAGCAAGTGACGTAACATACCTACTTCCAACGCTTCGACGCCTCGACTCGTTGAGCGTAAATTAGGTTGCGGACAACTTTGAATGTTGATACTTTCATATTAGATCAAGCAATATGTGGCATGAACTTCATGAGAATTATATTAAAACGTATTAAAGTTATGTATTATAACGTTATTTAATAGTAGATAGTGATCTATGATCTACATACATAAATTTAGTTATTTATTTTTCTATATTTTTTTTCTCTATAAAATTTGTGTTATAAAGTATATATCTATAGTATATTTCATTTATTTTGTTTCCATAATGTATTTTACTTTCTATCTCGCAAATATCGGGGTAGGCAAAGGATAAGACACTCCGTTTCCATTAAAATACCTACGTTCCTCAATTTCTTTAAATTCTTGAGGCATTGCGTGTTGAGTGGCGGAACTCAACGCCGCACTTTATCTCGAAACCAGAGCAAAGAAATAAAAATATAAATATAAATAAATATTTCATCTCCTCGAGTGAGGATCGAACCCACATACAGTCGATTTTACATTCACATTTAGTGCCCCTGCGCCACGACTGGCCTCAGACACGTACAAAAAATGTTGCAAGATTATAATATATTCCTTAAAAGTTTACATTTAAGCTTAGTTAGGTAAACATCAACATGGCTACAAAATAATATTCAATATTACGTTACACTAAAGTATTTCACTAACGCCGGCTCAGTGGTAAGCTGGCTTTATAAAAGATATTTTATGCTGAAATCTTTTAAACCCGCTTTGCTGACTACAGTCGACATAGTTTTAAATGTCTCCTATTCTATTACTTCTTAGATTGTTTTTGTTTAAAGGTCTCTAAGAACTATTACATATACGTATCATATACACATATATTACAACGTTTATTTTCATTTTCTATGATAACAAGGCAAAGCGCGGCGTTGAGCACCGCCACTCAGCACGCAATGTCTCCAGAATTCATCGGAAGGTGAGCAACGTGTAAATCGTAATTGAAAGAGACTGTTTTGACACCAATCAGTAGTTCCCGAGATTCACGCGTATAAATCGAAACAAAATCTTCAGCTTTATAATATTAGTATAGATACATATAATAAGCAGACAGAGAGAACCCAGTAATTACTAATTTTAAATTCATTTACATAAGTCTACTCTAGTATGCTGAATAAATATTTATGCAAAAAAGTTGTAAAAATAGTACACCAATTGTTTTTAAAGAAATGTAAATCGGTTATATTTACAATATATACTGTTAGCAAACTCGAGTAAAAGAGGGTAGATATAGGTGAAGAATATTAGAAAATCAATGGAATTATGTCAATCGAGGCAATCGCTTGTAGGCAACGGCCCTTATTGGAAGGAAACTCGTGTGAAGAATTGTTATTTTATGATATTTATCACTTACTGCAATTACGTAAAATTTGTTTCCGAATATGTGTTTTTTTCTTGTTTTTAACAAAACGTTCACAGCTTCTGATTTCTAACAATATTATATTTAAAAAATATATATGTATATTTTATTATAGAATAATAGTAAGGACAATGTTAGAAATATTTCTCGTTCCGTATCTGCAGTAAACAATAATAATTAATCGAATACTAACCCATTATCTCTATATATAATAAGACAGTAAAAATATTTTGTCTGTACATTTAGTAATTTTGACTGAAATGGATAGAGGGACACTTAAAAAGACTAATAGAAAGCAAAAAGATTTTTTTTGAATTTCTTGTCTGTCTGTCTGTCTGTCTGTCTGTCGACATATTGTTGTCCGCATTTTTCTCTGAAACTACTGAACCGATTTACTTGAAAATTTCACCAATTGCTTTGTTTTAACTCAATT